>OOFB01017826.1:2500-15623 GCA_900323305.1 Trachyrincus murrayi | reverse complement strand
GGGAAATGTGTGTGTCTGGGTGTGTGTGTGTGTGTCTGGGTGTGTGTGTCTGGGTGTGTGTGAGAGAGAGAGAGAGAGAGAGAGAGAGAGAGAGAGAGAGAGCGAGAGAGAGAGAGAGAGAGAGAGACAGAGAATCTGTGCATTCATCCGTCCCAACCTTCTCTCCGGAAGCGCCGGTCAGCACAAACGTGGAGAAGATGGGCATGGAGTACTTGGTGTGTGCGGGCCAGCACTCCATGGTGGCCCCCATGGGCAGACAGAAGAGAGGCACCGACTCCGGCAGGGGGAAGGACTCGTAGTCTTCCTCTGGATATCGGCTGAACAAGCCTGGAAAAAAATAACAGGCGGTGACTCAACTTTCAGAGGTTTGCGTTTCAAAGTGCAAAGCCCTCCCCTGTGATGAATGCAGATGTAGCCCCACGACACGTCCCCTGTGAGTTTGCCGTTTTGTAAAGATGCAGCCAGACAGGATCACAATCACAGCACTGACACTTAACTTCAATGCTGCGCTAGAAGTGCCTGGCTTTGTTGAATACAACCACGGGGGTGGGTCATTTTAGCTCTGGGTAATCGATCTTCATCAACGGGCACAAAAAAAGAAACACTTTTCACCATTGATCGCCCGTGCACTCGCGTGAATCTGTGCATGGTTTGGCTAAAATGGAGCTTGCTCTTTGAAATGTGAACTAAATGAAAACGTTCATATATATCTATTGCTCTATTACTATTCTTATTATTAGACACAGGGTTAACATGCAACACAATAACTGCATTATATAAACTAGGTGTGCACATGGAGTACACCGCAGTGTAGACGACACCATTATATCCCTTATTCTAAGTAATGGTGCTCATTTCTGGGTCAAAATGCCTATCAGCCTATAGGGCGTATGAGGACAAAGACACACACACACAAAGGGGGTGTGTGTGTGTGTGTGTGTGTGTGTGTGTGTGTGTGTGTGTGTGTTCCTCTTAGCTCTTGGCTGACTCATTCATCACAGAGAAAGAGATAGGATCATACCATTACACATTCCTGCATCTTCATAAAACGAGACAACAGTCGGGGACATTTAGTTTGTTTTAGAAATGACATTAAAAATCCATTGGAGTCCACCCCGATCGTGCTCCTCGCCGCAACAATCAAACTGTTGGCATGTTGACATTTACTTGTGTCGATGTTGCCGCAATTAAAAAAGTATTTTCTCAACATGTTCGAGTATCGTTCGAGTATCGTTCGAGTATCAAATACTTGGCCAGCATTCGTCTCTGTTGGGAAGAGAGCTTAGTGGTGCACACATGCTTGTCTCAAAGCTCTGAGTTTGACACCTTTAGCATGCTTCAGCAAGCCCGCACTCGCGGCTTAGGGCTAGCAGAGGGTCCCCTCGCATCGCTAGTGCATCGCAGAAACCTGGGAAAGCACCGCTTTCTAACCACTACAGGGACAGGACAAGACAGCACAAATGCTGCCTGTTGTCGGCAAACTGAAGACCACTTTTGTTTCGGCCGAAGCAATGTAATTGTGCTATCAAACATCAATTAGCTAAACGATATGCTAAACCTATCTTTTAATTACAGACATCATTAACTGGTGTTTACATTCCTGTAAACACAGATAACGCCGCCCTGCTTACTTCCCATTGTAAACCACGGAATTAGGAGAAGAGCGTCACGAGAGAACATTACAATGCATTTCAACTTGCATTCACACAAATATCTAAATGAATCAAAATTAACATCCGTTATACGCCATCATGTAAAAGAAGGTCTGTGGTGGCCCATTAATCAGTATTTATACTTCTTGCTCTCGTCACCCGAGCAAATCTTTGTATTGGTCTCCCATGATCCCGTAATCCTCACATCAATTGAGACAGTCTAAACAGCACGATGAATCACGTCCTGGATAGCTGTCCCACCCCACCTTGTTTGGGATTGGTCATACAACTCTTCTATTCTGCCGGATGTTTAAATGATTCCTTATCAAGGTGAATGCAGTTTGGTTGCTTACCTGCTTTGTAGGCTATCATGTTGGTCTTGGCAACAGATTTCTTATAGCACAGATACACAGAGGATCCAAACTGAAAAAATGAAAGGTAAACTAGGAATTAGAATGAGGATTAGATACATTATTATACATATATATATATACATTATTATTCATTATGCACATGTCAAAGTAAAAATTATGGAATTTGGATATTTTGCCTTGTACATCCAACAAAACACTGTTTAAAGGAGGTTGTCCTATTGTTGAGTACACATTACTCAACTAGTATTGACATGTTTTTAACCGAGTGAATGTCCCGTTGCAGTGAGAACACATGGAATCACCTCATCTGTTGAGTTCATTTCCCACGTTTGGAGAAAAGCCTGATCTCAATAATCATTCCAGATTTCACTCCGAAAAACGGTTCACATTCATAGTGACGCAACACCTATAACCGCGGTTATATACGTGACATCCAAGCTTTACTGCTCTCAGTGGATTCCCACAGGTCTCTGACTTTCTTCCGCTGGGTTCACTTAACTCGTTTTCTCACTCCCTGCTCACCCCAAGTTTAAGACCCACGTGCAGTCACAAAACATCTGTGCACGTGGTCGCACGGAAACACATACACGCACACGCATGCCGTGTTCCAGCAAATGATAAAAACAGACGAAAGCACACGCAACAATGAATTGGCTCGTCTCTCAGTGTGTGTGTGTGTGTGTGTGTGTGTGTGTGTGTGTGTGTGTGTGTGTGTGTGTAATGTGGAGAATAAGGTACATATAATAAGGTACAGAGGAGCCCATTATGACATTTTACTACAGGACTCCGGAGGCCAAAGGGGGGATGTGAAGACAGAGCAGACGTGTGGTGTGGAGGGACAGCTGACTCTGCTGCTTTTCCTCATAAAAACAGAGGAAATATTCAGTTCAAGAAACCCAAAAGCTGCAACACCAACAAATAGCAGAGAGCTTAATGACAGCCCGGGGCGAAGAATGACTATTTGGGACAAAAAAGTGTCCAATTGGATCCGGTGGCTGCACAAGGGCCCGCATGGCACAGCAGGTGAAATGTGTCTCGGAAAACGACAATTACCGGTAAAACAATGGAGAAAAAGTAAAGTAGGTGAAAGTTAAGTAAAATCTGAGGTTCAACGCAGTTCCTGATGAATCCCCAAGACAACGTGTGTGTGACTGTGAGGTATGGCCGCTCACCATGCTGCTGTTGAGGTTCTTGTCCACCTTGCAGAAGGTGTGTGGCGGAGTCTCGCCCTTGGCCGGGACGATGATGCAGATGTCGGTGACGGCGAGCGCGGCGTGCGGCTGCCCCTCGGTGGCACGCCGGTAGGTGACGTAGATGCGCTGAGACGAGGTGCTGCTGATGTTGGCCGGGCGGCCGTAGGGCGTGGTCTGGATGAGTTGGCAGCCGGGCTTCAGCCGCTCCTTCCACTCGTACAGCACCCTGGACGGACACACACACACACACACCTCATTACGGCCTCGCCCTCAGCCCGAGCCAAGCAACTGCATGCTCGGCCCAACTCAATGTGAGATCATGGGCCATTCAATGATGGTGTAAACGGGTGTTTCTGTGCTTTATAAGGGTTTTTTATGAGACGGCAGAAGGTGTTTGTGTATCCTGCTCCTAAGGACGCAGGTCATATTCTCAGGCAGTGATAACAGCAAACCTAGACGGAGCACAGGTGTAATTTTAAGTGCTCCAGCTGAACACAGGATGCTGAATGCCAGATGGTGAATGAGAAGAAGATATAAAAACACGCATCTACTCAAATACGCATCAATGTTTTTGCTGCCTTTGAATAGATGATAAAAATGAGTATAGAATTAGCATAACAAAGATTTTTTTCTACAGTATCATACTCTTTGCTTAATGCTTGGTTTATGATTATTGCTTATACAACGCCCTGCTCTTAAGTTTGCAGGGACATGGTGCTATACAACCTATCCCCATGGTAACAGTATAACGGTCTGTTGTTTTCATTACACGCTGACCTACATAAATGGATAATAGTTTGAATACGACCCCCTTTCTCTCACGCACGCTCGAACGCACAGGCACGAACGCACACGCTCATGCACACACACGACCCTCCCACCATTGTTGGTATTATATATTTACTCATCATTAGTGTAGCGGAAATGGGCAGGCATATCATAGTTTCACTAAATTATTTAAAGCCAGATAGCCGAGCAGACCAGTGATTGGCCAAATAAGTTCATTAGCCTTAGCGGGACCACGGCAGATGGTGACAAAAGAAAAACAAAAGGCAACAAAAGGCTATTGACGACAAAACACAGAAATGCACACTTTGAATGTGCATTGCACACTGGCCTACTTTAAGACTTAACACTGCATCCGGGGAACATGGCCACTTTGGTTTATCAGCAGATAATGAGTCTGTCTCACTACAGCCTACAGTGTGAAGCACCAGATAAGCATAGCGGTCTGCAGCGTCAGACTAGTTGACAGCACTTAGCCCTGTCTCCACCTGCTTCTCTCAGCCCAAAGTGTTAGCGGGTTGACAAATAGCTCAGAATGTATTTGGGTCCAAAGAAAAAGGGTAAATACATTACCATTGCAGAAAACACACTCTAGAGTCTATCAGCTAATGTTAATGCTAACGCTGAAATAGCATAAATTGGGTTTCAACTTCCCTGTATGAAAAGCCTTGCAGAGAGCATTACCACTGATGTGAGCAGGGTGAAGTGTGAGCGTTAGCTCAAAGGACTGGGCTGTTGGGCCAGGGAGCCACACCCACGTCTAACTAACCACCCTGGACAATATCGTTGTCGAGTAGGAAATGCTGGGAAATGAGCCACATGACTCAACTGTATTCGATTTGACAGTTGACAGTGTTCGCCATTTTTACTAAGACCCCTGCATACGGAGTAGGGTGCTTGAAACAGCACTGCAAACAACACCAGAAGGAGGGGCTTCCCCCTACTCCTTCTGCCCCTTTTCCTTTCACAAGGCCAAAGGTTTAGCCATGTCATCAAATGTAACTGTATCTTAGGGCATTGTGATAAAGGGCTTCATAATTTAACTTGACCTCAACCAACATTAAAACAAACAAACAAGCGTGGAACTGACGGGCGAACGAGGGATCACTCACCCCAGGTCGGTCAGTGGCGGCTTGTCGCGGCCCCGCCGGTAGCACAGGAAGATCTGGGGCGCCATGAGGCCGCCGCTGTTCAGGTCGGCCGAGAGGCCCGTGGGCGTCGTCTCCACGCAGGTGAAGCCCGCCGGCACCTCTTCACCCAGGGAGCGCACCACCACCGCCACGTCGGTGACGGGCGCCCGGGGCTTGGCCGTCTTGTGGCAGGCGTCGTCGAAGTGGATCTCGTGCTCCAGCGGCGTGGACGAGTCGGTCAGGCCGGCCACAACAAAGTAGTCGGCAACACGAGGGCCTTTGTCCTCCATCATCATCTCCCATCCCCGCCGGCCGCCTGGGCACCCACACAGAAGGGGAGGGGAGGGGAAGATACATCATACATTATCAAATTAATTTCTGTTAATCACATTTTGGAGCCATTTAGATAACTGCGAGTCAAGTTGGCAACCACTGATAAAGGTCTATATATCAGCCATCGTGCACGGTGAGAATATCCAAAGTTTGTGCGCTTGGAACCATTATGTGGTATAATATGATTGCCAAGGCAACAAAGCTTTAATTCAAGAAGTCATTGATCTTCTTTAAATGGAAAGGTCACAAAGTAATTTGGAATATTTAGTCATGGTAGGTGGGCCTTAAAAGAACACTAAGCAATCAAAATCAATCAAACTATTGATTCATTTTGGCATTATAATACCAAAAATCTATGAAATGCCCAAGTTCAAGTTAGATGTGACAAATCCTTCCATGATAACTTGTGTAATGTCAACGTTATGACAAAAGCACAAGCTTCCTTTGAGACTTGCCGTCTCCAGGTAGAACTAGACAGCTAGAGACTCTGACACCCGAACTTCAATCAAAGATAACTACCCTAAAGCGAGCAGAGTGAAAATGTGAAACCACCAAAGGAAAGGAACAATCCGTTGTATTTCAACTTGTTAGAATGTGTGTGTTGTAGTGCTTCAAAATGCAATTGCAATTCTTTATTTGATTTCATGTTTTGAATAATGTTTGTGGAGAGCTGCTCCATTAAGCTCCATTGAGCGATAACACAGTCTATAACTTTAGATGTTATCCATCATCACAAATACAGTCTACACTGGTCACCCACGCAGGTACGTTTATATGAATTATTCAGCTCAGTCATTGGTTGTAAGTTCACCAAGTGTGCATGGCCAGCTACATCACTCTAAATCACCATCTAAAACAAAAGAGAGAAGAGAACTCGTCCTGAAACACAGACTGCATTATGACCATGGTCTCTGCTGTTCTGGCAAATCACAAACCACTCCAGCAGCCATGTGTCATTTATAAAAGAAACAGAGAGCGCTGGGTGATGTGTGAAATGTAATGTACCTGCAGTGCATATGTGGAAACTGGATGCATATGTAGAAAGTGGATTTTATAAATGGATCAGAACTGTACCACGCCTCGGGGAGGGGGGTTGCCATGTAGGAACACACTTTGTACACAGAACACGGTACCTTTCCTGGAAACGGGAGATCTTCAGCAATTTTCTTGACTGAGCATGACGGGGTCCGCTTACATTCGGGAACCTTTATTTTCATTGCTTTATGTTGTCTTTTGAGGGGGTGGTTTTATTGCAACCAGATTTTCTAATCTAAGGGTTTGTTGGATTTATCCAGATATTCTATGATTGTTGCCCACAAGACTGGCTTTTGCGATTCCAAGGGCATGGCGTAAGAGGGTGTGGGGCGAGGGGACTAATTATGTGGGTGTGTTAGCATGCTGAAATGTCTTAGCTCAGGGATTGACGCAATGGATACCAATAAGCCACTGTGGGCTTTGTAACGTTATATGCTTTCCCGTGTCCGCGTATAACCAGAGCTAATTGTGTTATGCTTAGCATTCATTACCAATAGCCTACTATTTATATTGAACACATCAAGACTAATGGCGTGCCACTGCCAAAAGGCAATGTACTCCACAGTAGGAAGGCAAACAAGTTGGTTTCCTGCTGTTACTACCATTCACCATCTATTGGCTTCATTTATTATTGAACGCACGCTATAATGGGGTATTTACCCATTGCAGTGACGCGTTAACGTTACATGCTTTAATGAGACCATCATTGCAGGGTTGGCAAGCATATACCCAAAGGGGGTGGTGAGATTGATGGCTCCGCCTTCGGCTCCCTCTTCCAACTATTGACAGCTGGTGAGAAAAATGCTGGTTCCAAGTGTTTGAGCACTTGCATTCAGATTGTAAACACATGTAGCCACACCACTTTCTCACAGTGGGATACCAACACCAAGACCTTGTCAAAGCATTGCATCTGATGGCTCCACTTTATGGGCAAAGGGATGTCTGCTAAAAGTTGGAGGAAGAAACACAGCCAAACAAAAGGCTACTGGCCCAAATGGCTGTAATGATTTCATATTAGCCTATACGCTTTCTAGCTCAAGATAGAAATACAATTAGAACAAGAGTACACAAGAAATAGCAAAACATAAAGGATTATCCAATTCAGAAGACGTGAGAGACAAGAGGATCTAAAAACGTAAAATAACCATAACATTCATTCAGCTTCACCAGCACCGCAATGTGAGTGGCCTGGCTTGGCTGTGATGGTAATTGGTCATCCACTTGGCTACCTAGCCAGGAGGGAAAATATACCACCTATTAAATCGGCTTGAAGTTATAGAAGTAAATTGATAGAGATGAGATAACAATGGATTTCATGGAACATAATTTTCTGATGCTTAATGCAGTCCTTGATAACCCTTAAGTTAAAAACATTGGCTATTGGCCAGGATAATCATCATACTTGCAAGTTGCAACCAATTAAATTATGCCAGTGAGAACAACGTACTGAAGTTACACCTTAACATACAGCTAAGTGGGGTATTCCATTTCCGGAGGCAGGCATTTCTCAAACTGGCAGCCAATTGAATAGCTACCTCAGCGTTTCCAAGGTCTCGTTATCCATCCTGTTATCTCTTCAAGACCCCTTTGCCAGCTTGCAAGACGGAGATCCGGCTACAGTAAATTACAGAGACAGTCTCTAGTATGGAGACCAAGACAAGACAGTGGTTTCACCACTTGAGTCTCTATATGGTGCGTGGATGTCAAACTTGCTTCCTTCAATGCAGCAACAGAAACAACTCCACAGCTGGCACTTGCTATCACACTCTATCCTTGTCTACCCATGAGGATTTCCATACAAGACTTCCAGGATGAGCTAAATAAAGTAGGCCTAGCTGTAAAGGCAGTGTAAATCAAGAGCAGGTGTGTGCGTGCATGGTTGCAGATTTCTCTGTGTCTCCAGTATTACATTGGGAAAATAATTGCACACAGCCAACTAGGCTATTTGGGGGGAAATTGCTAAAGAAATATACAATTACAAGTGGAATGTTGTAAAACCTCAGAACTTCATACCATATACCGCATTTAAATATGCAGACATACCAGAAAAACGACCAGCCTGAGACCAAAAATGCAGGTCATAGACACAAAACAGTGGTTCCCTGTCTGAACCTAATGTACTGTGACTATATATTGACTAAGGATTTCACATTTAGGCCATAACAATCACTAAACACACATAAACAAACGCCAATACCGATCAAACTTTAAATAGAAAACAAATAACAATTTGCAGTCTCTGTGAAAGCAAATCGATGGAGGGCATTGCTGTATTTCTGCTGCCCGACCACCGTGCCACATGATGGGCCCAAGAATGCCACTCATCCCGCCATGTCGTGGGCCTGCTAAAAATACAATGCAAACGAAATACTGACACCGCTGTGACACACATTACATAAGGCATATAAATATAGGGCACCTTCCGCCCACCTCCCTCTGTATCCACTCTGCCTCCTACTTTTGTGGTTTAGAGGAAATCAGCACTGCTGGGTCACCACAGAAACACCGGTGGTAAAATGGAAAAAAGAAGGAGAAAAAACACTGCCTGGACGGTTGTTGGTAGTTTTGATTCCAGTGTGTTTACCTGTGAGAATGAGAACTGCAACACAGCATTCACAAAGGGCATTCGAATATTTACAAAGAAAACGGAACACCGGTAAAATTGTCCTTCTTACGTACCACATATTTTCGTCACAGCCAACCTATTATTATTATTATTATTATGATTATTATTATTATATCCTTTATTTAAACAGGAAGTCTCATTGAGATCAAGATCTCGTTTTCAAGAGAGACCTGTATACAAATAAACACACAGAAGTTTGACAAGACAAAGCACAGCAGTCAATACACACAGCATATACACAATCAAAAGCAAAACAGTATAATTTAGACTGATCAAATGTTTTAGGAGGGCAAACCTGTTTCATGACTGGCTATACGGCCAGAAAACATTCAGCAGACCATTACAGACTGATCATGACAGAATAGGAAATGAATGAATCTCACTGTAAGCAAAGAGCTAATCCAAAATATCTTAATTGCTGGCTGTCCTACTTCTCTTTGGCAGATTAAACGGTAGAAGAGGGCTGGCCTCAGTCTGGGAACCAATGCCTGGCAAGAGGAGTCACAACAGATTTTGGGCCAGAAGAGAAAGACAGAGGGGTGAGATATGCTTTTCTAAAAGGTCATCAGAGTCTTTTGCAGGATTCCAGCATCAGTATTGTAAATATTTATGCTTTTTAGTAAATTATTTACAACGCTTCCTTCATGCAGCACAAATGCTTTAAGATAGACCCGACCGGGTCTTCAAGGTCCATTTGCTCTGATACAATAAGATGCTTAGCCATCATTTTATGAATTGGCTAAATATGTTGTGTATCACAAAGCTTTTTTTTATCGTCACAGTCTACAAGTCTACAGCAATAATCACCATATGGGTCACAGGGCAGTGTGTGAGAACAATCATTACACCATGGAAGCAGAGGCTGAGGGCGTGATGGGCCTCAGGAAACGTCTAACTCTAACCACATGAAAGGCACGGAGCCAGCGCCACAGACAACACGCCACCGCCTAAACCCCATGACCTGGAAGCCCCGGGCCGAGGGGCTTCTAGGATGTCCAGGAACCAGCGAGCCTGACTCTCAGCTCAAGTGTCTGCCATGCAGGTTTGCCTCGGACAACATAACCAGGGGTCAGCCGCATGGGCAAGACTTACCCAGCTGTGTAAAGATCAAGAGGGCCAAGAGGCCAACGGGAACCGATGAAAGCGGTCTGGTTCGGAGCACCGATGGTCGCGTCTGTGTTCTTGGCTCCAGATGCAGGGGGTTGCATCCAGCAGAGAGAGAGCCGTGGCAGGCTGGACACGTGGAGCAGGTTAAAAGGAATGTGCTGAAGAACACAAACACGAGCCAGTAGGCAGCCTCGCCGGCCAAGCATCTGCTTCCAGTTAACCCGAGTAAGGATGGATGGATCCCCTCGTTTTTTTGTGATTTCTTTGACACCGTTGAGTCATGTTGGGAGGGAACGAGGCCTCATTCCTTGGGAAATTGACTGTTTATTTTCCATAGCAAATGGGAGATCCCTGCACCCAATGACCTGGGATACTTCTCAGCACAGAGTGATGTTTAAACACTTTTCTGCTGCTTGATTCTTACATAGAGTAATATGTAATCAATATGGGAGTTGTCCCTGGTCCTTTGACACCTGCATGTAATATAGGCTAATACATTTAACTACATCAGCATGCCAATGACAAACTGAAAAGTCGAAAAGTCATTTTGAACAAAGTTTATGGTCTGTGGAGCATGTTTTTTTTAAACAAAAAACATACCGGACCAAGGAGAACATATAAGAAAGAGACACATTTTGGCCAATGAAATGCTGACAAGAGAAGAGAATACATTACATGCTAATTAGGTCTCTTGGAAGTAGAAATCGTTTGTCGTTTGGCGAAAATGTTAGCAGGCTAACGCCTAACCAGCTTCTTTTTCATACATTTTCCAACATGAATAGCAGTGAAGAATGCTTATGAAGTAGGATGACAGCTACTCAAAACCACACATTCAATTTAGCTGTAACTGTCATTTAAATGTAGCTTGACGAAATCAAAATGCTCTGTAATTAAAATGCTCCTATTTGAAACCGGTTTAAACTGGCCGAGCCGCTTTCAGCCACTTAATTCTAAACACAAACTTTCTGGTCAATGTGATTGGGTGGCCCGAGTTAGTGAATTGGGGTATTTATTGGTTAATTAAACACATTGAGCTTACTATGACAGATCACCAGGCTGCTATTCAACGGAGCATGATAAGGGACAGCAGCACTGTGGCCCTTCACTTCTAAAACAGGACGTCACTGGGTGTGTTTCGGCAGAAAAACTAAAAATAAAGATAGATGAATCCATTAGCATTAGCAATCCATAAGCATTACATTAAATGTTTATTGCTTTTTTTGGGGGTTTTCTGACAGTCCGATTCAAATGAGAAGAAATGGAGGGAAAAGGAAGGTGCTTGTCACATACCTTTGAAGACCAACCGTATTTGACCATTTACCAGACTGGTGCCATTTTGTCAGTGAGTGGTGGTGCTCTAACAAAACACACCTATTCTATTATGTTATAATTCCCACGATGGCCAGAGAAAACATTTCCACAGTTGATGGGCAGGCAGAAAGCAAATGCATGCGTTGTTGTTCAGCTTGACCTAATTTTAAACGGGGCCTCTCACACTGGAACCTGGCTGATTTAATTCAGTGACACTGAAGTTCAGACCTTACTCTCTCCTAATGAGTCACAGTCTGAGCAGCTTCTGTTATCGTGCTATTACTCAGAACAATATCCCGAGGCCATTGGAATAGTTGATCCTGACTCAGGTTGCTTTTTTTTTTGGTCTTTAAAATGATTGTCGAAGGCTGTTCATTTAAAGTTGAATTCCATAACAGGGCATGAGCACAATTAGGCAATGGCTGTAATAAAACCTATATAATAGTAATTATACATAAGTCTGGACATCACTTACATTTAACAGATGCCGTAACAGACCTTTAACACTAGTAACAACTTTCCAGAAAGACATTTGACATTTGTTTCACAAGGTGAAACATTGGTGCTCCAAAATAAAGAAATATATTCAATTCTAAAGCACCTTCCTTCCAGGGCTATTACTAGGACTATAGGGAGCAGGCTGACTTCCAGTTTTTCAGAGACCACCCTGCTTCATCTATACACACAGTCACACCTGAGGACTGCCAAGTGCAATCACCATCCGAGCGTACCCTTGG
Source organism: Trachyrincus murrayi (assembly GCA_900323305.1). Classification (NCBI taxonomy): domain Eukaryota; kingdom Metazoa; phylum Chordata; class Actinopteri; order Gadiformes; family Macrouridae; genus Trachyrincus; species Trachyrincus murrayi. Next base: position 3,339 of record OOFB01017826.1, on the reverse strand, counting down.
ATGCATTTTAGACTGTTCTTGTTGCAAGAAGACTGTAATTACTTTTGTTGTCTGCAATTTGAAGCACAGATTGGAACAGCAATGCTCAGTAATGTTGTATTTGACATTTTCGACATTGTGGCTTGATGAAAATGCATGTTTTCAGAAAGAGAAGATTGCTTTATATACATCTGCATGACCCGGTGGAATGCATACAAATTAGCAGTAGCTTGAAGGTCAGATTTTCCTCAAAAAACGCTAACGAATAATAAAGAATGCCCACAAAAGACCTAACATTCCTATTATGCCACGGGTCTTTCTGAAGCTATCTCATTCTCCTCAAATGCCCATCCATGCCATCGCCCATTTAACGGGTGGTGCATTTCACCCCCCCCCCACCATAAAATACCAAAGTTCAGTAAAACCAGGATTTAGTTTCACTGATCTGTGAAAGGAACCGTGAGACGTGGCTTAAGACTGTATTGCGAGGGGACTAGGGCCTGCTAAAGATATCCTCTCCAACCCCCATGGTCACCAACAGGCTGTGGGAGCCTGGTCGCCTCCTCTTCACGTCACTAAATACTGTTGTGGAACTGCAGCTAATTAGTGTTTATGGATGCAATTGCCCGGGTCTGTATAATCCTGTGCCACGTTTTTTCCTGTTATTACTTTGAAAAAGGGGATGGGGTTGCTGTTTTTCTATTTCTTTTGTTTTCGTCCTAAAACGACATAGCAATTGTAACATAGATAGGCCTAAAACTGCTGACACATTCTGACTGTATGTCACAACTCATAACTAAAGAAGAGTATTATTATAGTATTATTATTATGAACATAAACCACAACACCACCACTTTTTT
>OOFB01017825.1:0-14750 GCA_900323305.1 Trachyrincus murrayi | reverse complement strand
CCCATAAGTCCACCATTTAACCTTTTGGGTTGAAGTCAAACACCGCTACCTTTGAATTTGGTTTAGCATGGCTTCATGGCATATCCCATTTAAATCCCCCCCCCCCCCCCCCCCCATTGCCTTTTCCCCCCCCCCCCCCCCCCCCCCCCCAGCTCTACTCTCCCTTATTTATGTCTCTGTATGTTTGTTTGATAGGATAGTTTGGCAGCTGCCTGTGTGCCCTGTGTGATCTCTGCAGCATTCCACCATGGTGAACACCATAGCAGCTTTTGGCGGGGGGGGGTTCTTCGGTGCAAGGGTTTGTGTGTGTGTGGGGGAGGGGGGGGTGTAGGGACAACACCTAACTCAAATTGTTGTAGTTATTTTTCTCTCCTTTCCCCGGGAGGTGGGCACACACACACACACACAGCGCCCCGACATGATACTGCCAGCAGTATATTGTAAGCTTAAGTCGCACAATTTATATTTTCTTAAAAAGAAAACTATAACCAGCAATATATTTTTAAAGAAGTTTTAATGGGATTTCAACTATTTTGTTTTTCCTCTCCTGGTATGTTGTAGTTCTTGTACCCTAACCAAAATGTCTTGAGTCCAGAAATATGAGCGTATTGTTTAAACGTTATATACGGTAAATGTATATTTGTCTCTGAAACACGTTTGTGTAGATGTTCAGTACATGTCACTTTATTTCTTTACTGTAAGTGTGTATTACTGTGCATAGACAAATGTCTAAAATTGATATGGGGAGCAAATTTGTTCCCCTTTATTTTTCAGTCGTAAGTTTGGTAATCCGTGTTTTGTCTTACAATGTATTACTACATCTGCCACGTTCAAACCTTATGGGTTGATTAGAAGATTTCTCTACTCAGCATCATTTTTAATTGGAATTCCTATTTGCGAGTTGAGGAAATAGGAAAGATTTTACCTTTGGACTGCATGACAGTTGCTGTCAGAAAGTTCTCATTTATAATTATGGTTTGTCCCATTCGGAGTGAACACTGCATTGCTCCAGTAATTTAGAGGAAGCTTCATTTGTAACTGTTCCATTTCTTTTAATAGTGGGAGCATGGTCTCATAGTAGCATTTATGGCTTGTCCACTCTGTCCATCAGTAATAGTTTATACCGTTGCGTCTGTCATGTTTCTTGCCACTGTCTAACATTAAATTGCTTTATCAAAAAATAAACCATCTTGACATCCATTTTGTAAACGGTATAACAAATTTGTACAGTAGTAATACCATGAACAACTGAAGCATAGGTAATACAGGTAGGTGCCTGCAACAAAAGAAAGCGAGTTGGAAAAATAACTAGTTCTTGAGGTGTTAGCGATGGCTCAGGGAGGATTCTAGCCATCAAGTCCAGACTTTCTCCCCATGTCACTCTGCATACTCTGGCGTTATTTGCAGTCGAAGCAGTTCCTGTCCCCTCTGGACCAGCATGGAGATGGTATTGCTGCTGTGGACGGCCTGGTACATCTCCATGGCGGTGTTCACTCTGGTGCCGTCGATCTCCACCACTATGTCCCCTGGCTGCATGCCCGCTCTAAAAGACAAGCCGATTACAATGTAGAAAATAGGTTTGTTGAATACATTCGTGAAGTTGGCTACGCAAAGCCTGACAATCTGCGTGTCCGTTTGTATTTAGCTAAGACATTTGTGACCTATTTTTGTTTCCATGCAAGTCTGATCCACAGTGTGTCCTACTAAGTTACCTTTTCTGTAATAAGCACAAAATTAATTCTTGAAAGGACAAGTTCCTGTGTGAATGCAAAGGTAAGCAAACTCTTCATGTCCATCAGCTTCCTTGATCTGTTTTCAAGAGTCACCAATCACTAACATAGCCATGCTTACTTGCTTGCTGGTGAGCCTGTGATGACCCTGTGGATCAGGATTCCATGAGTGATGTCTGGGAAGGAGGACTCTCTCAGCTTTAACTCTGCAATGATCCTGCATCACCAAAGGGACAAGATTATACAAAACACTGACTGAAGTGAGCACACAGATTCATTGTGCATTGGCAAAAAAAGAGATTACCTTGGTGTCAGGGTCAGCATCATTACTCCAATGTACCTTCGCCTGCTGTCTGATTCGCTGGACCAGGATTCTGGCAGGTACAAAAACAATATTAAATGCTGTATACAATTAAATACTTATATTACAGCTTAGATGGCGGGTTGTGAGATTTGATAGTAGAGTCTTATTAATGAGCCATGTCTTTTTTTTTATTGCTTCCTCACATTTAAATAAAGGAGACAATAGCCATGCCCACTTAATTATCCTCTCCAGCTCAATAACAACTCAAAGAAAACATGCCCATAAAAGGCTGTGGCATTTTGTTTTGATCTGAAAGGTATTTCTATGGAAGAGGAACTGCTGGTGTTTCATTTCATTACACACAGACATGCCCGTGGTATACTTCAGATAAAAAGTGACCCAAATACTTTTACATCCTTCATTGTTCCTTGAATACTCCAAGGCGGATCCTGTGTTTTTCCAACATCATTCCCTGCATCAACATACTCTCTCGTTCTTCCGATTTGTTGAGGAACAGCTTCACATGGTCTGAGGGGATGGCGAAGGAGATTCCCGCAGTGACCTTCATGGTGTTTATACCGATCACTTCCCCGTCCTGTTTCAGAGAAGACAGAAAAACTATTAACATAAGTAAGGATAAACATCTAAATATGTTGAAAAAACATGGTATACATCTGTGGATAACTTCATTGCTTTTTTTATGTGATGTTTTGGATCTGTCACTCACCAAGTTAATTAGGGGACCTCCAGAGTTCCCAAACTGCAACACACAAATTAGTTGTTTGGTAACATTTTCAAAGCTATAGGATAGAGGGGATAGAATATCTACAGATATGCAAAAACTATATTCACAGACAAGCAAATGCAGACACCACGTCGCTACCCAGCATGGGTTTGAACTACAGTAACCCCGCTTGGAAGATGAACACGGTTAACCTCAAAACCAAATTTTAGCTGCAAGGCATTGGGAGTGATGTATACCCTGGATGACACCTGCTGACTACTGTCAGTACACGTTTCACACAACAATATCCCACTAAATACGACTTACATCAATAGCGGCATCAGTTTGGATGTAGTCCATGTTGGAGTTGGACAGTCCCAGCTCCTTACTGCCCCTCTGGGCTGAGCTGACGATGCCTGACGTGATCGTGTTGCGGAGAGCAAACGGGCTGCCCATGGCGACGACAAACTCCCCTTGCCGGACATCCGAGGAGCGAGCGAGGGCCAGAGTGGGCAAAGGATGCTGGACCCATGGGTGGGGAAGAGGACAAAGAGATGGGTGTAAAGCACTGCTATAGCATATGTTCTTTGAAAACATTGCAGGTCTGAAAATGACACATTTCAAACCACTGTTCACCTTAGCTGTGATTTTAATGGTGGCAATGTCTGCCACTTGGTCGACATCCTGCACGGTGGCGTTGTAGGTTTCTCCATTGGTCAGCTTGACGCGCACCCCTCTCTTGTTGGCCACAACGTGGGCATTGGTGACAATGAGACCTTCACTACTGATGATGAAGCCAGAGCCATTGGACACAGGGATTTCCCTCCCAGAAAACGGGTGCCTACATAAAAATTGACAATAAAAGACGTTACGTCTGATGAGAAAAAACATTACACAAGTTTGATCTATAAATATGAAGATTTTTTTTGCGTGAATAGTTTGTCTGCCAACTTACCTGCCTACAATTTCAATGTACACAACAGCTGGCGTAGATTTCTCTACTACATCAGCAATGAAGTTGTACTTGTACCGGGGGCTGTCCGGTTTGTACGGGGATGCGCATCGGGCAGACGGAAGGATATGTCCTGGAATCCATCCGTGGTCCACTTCGTCCCCTGTGTCCGAAAGCGCGAGTAAACCAAGTCCTAAACCCACAGCGACTGACTTCAGGAAACTTCCCGAGCCCGGAGTACTATGGCGACCACTTCCTGTATTCCTTGTCGGAGGTCTTGTGTCAAGAACATGCCTTGTGTCGCTGCCTGCATGTATTCTATCAAATGTGAAACTAGATGTCACACTAGTTATAGTTCTTTCGGTTTGCGAGTAAGACCCACATCTCTTGCGTACCAAGAGAAAACAACGACGGACAATGTGTGATGCCATATTACATATTACACGTCCTTGAAGCAGACTGTACCCGGTCTATTAAGTGACCAGAGAGCGGACTGGTAAAACCGCGGCCGAAGTAAAGTACTATGAAACGAAACCGATTCCACACACTTCGTTGTAGTACGTGTAACTGTGAACTGTAGAGTAAACCCTCAAAGTGCGAATCACCTCTTCTTCTTCTTCTTCTTTTAGATATGAGGCAGCCTAGAACGCCATCAGGCGCATTGCTGCCACCGATAGGTTTGGAGGTACTATGTAAATTCATAAAATAAAAACATGAAATTACATATAAATTGAGAAAATAAAAATGAAAACAAAACAAAAATCACACCCAGTTAAGCAGTCCTGTGGTGTGTAGCAATTCTAAAACTAAAGCCTGAACCTCTGATACGTCGACAGCAGGACCCAACAGTGTGCGCAGTGAGAAGGTGGTCACACCAATGTCTGCCACCTCTTGTAGTGTAGTAATACACCGTCTCACGCATCCCACACTCAGCACATAGCTCGTCTTGATGCTTACCCACCAGCATCAGTCCTGCTCCCACACCACAATGTCCCAACCTCATTCTAGCCAGTACGACCCCCGCCCTCCTATCCACCCCACTTGTCGTATTCCTCCTCCCAACCGTCTGTTGTATTGAATACAAATGCCTTCCCGTAACCCCAGACCCTCTGCCATGCATGGCACATCCCCTCCCCAATCCTACTCTTCATCTCTGTCCAACCATAAGGAATGGACACCCCAACCTGCTCTGACTCCAAAGACTGTCAACTCATTGCCACACACCCCACATGTGCAGGGACCCACCTGACATCCTGTCCGATGCACATGGTGTAAAAGCACCAGCAAGTCAGCCAAAATATCAGGACGTGCCACCGATCGTCTGTTTTGCACCTCCACCAGAGCTGCCACAGAATCTGAACATATCACGACCTCTGGTGGACAAACCCCCTCCACCCACTCCTGCGGCCAATATAACGCCATAATCTCTGCAGTAAAGATGGACATGCCGTCATTCAGCCGAACACTACAAGATATTTCGACCTCCGGGTCCTTAGATCCATCAGTATACACCTGAAGAGAGGAAGACCACTCACCTGCCTGCTGGGGCGCCACTTCTGTGTCCTCAACATCTCCATCACACCACTGTATCAGGCATCAACCAATGTGGTACAGGGATCCAAAGTGCATCCACCTCAATGATCTCCCCCTCAAGGCCTAGCGCAATGAACACCCAGAGCCTGGACCCACACAGTTGAACATGTCATTTATCATTATGTTAAATAATATTGGGCTTATCACACTACCTTGCAGAGTTCCATTAGCAATGGGCACAGACTCTGACAAAGCCCCCCCCGACCCTTTAAAAAATCCTGAATCCATTCATAACACCGACCCTGAACCCCATATGTCTGTAGTATCTAATTATACCTCTGACCCTGAACCCCATATGTCTATAAGCCATCCCTCCACAACATATCATTAGCCTTGTCAAATATCAGTAAACACAGCCACAAGAACCTCCCTATACGCCAATGCCCCCCTGATAGTCCAACAGTAGGACATTGTCCATAGTGGACCGACCCCTACGAAACAACCCCCTCCCCTCAAGAAAAGCTGCCTTTTGTGGAACCGCCTCGGTAGCAGCAGATAACAACAGGTAAGGGAGTGCTGGGAAGTGTCATAAAAAAAATGTCATAAACTGGACTCTCTTAACAGGGTTACCATACCTAACATAAACAATCAGACTCTTTACAGGACCTCGGCTGCTGCGGGCTGGTTCCAGGGGCTGCTAGCCACAGACGGTTGCTTGTAGCGGTCGATGCGCTGCCTCCCCCATCCTCCGCTGGGTTCCACCAGCAACCGTCACTGCCGTCGGGGAAATGGCTGGTGCTGGGAGGTGGCTGCCCGTCGCCACAGATGGTGACTCCAGCCCTTCCGTGTCCCTTTCCGGGTCGGAGAGACCCCACGTTGGGCGCCAGTGTGGCAGTTGACCCTGCCATACGCCACTGAAGTGGCTTTTCCGGGCTCCTCCGACACCAAGACACAGGCAGTTGATGAGTAAACCGGGTTATTGTAAAGTTGTAGTTGTTTTGCAGGTAGTAAGTGCTGACCTGGCCGCACTCCTCCTGAGTGTGTGTGGTGGTGGCTGGTTTAACCTGTGGGCCTTGATTGGCCAATGCACCATAGGTGTGCAGCCTCACCCAGCCCCAGTCTAATCTGCCTGACTGAGCCAGGTGAGGCTGCTTAAACCAGCCACACTCCAGAACATCCCACCCAGCCTTACATGCCAGTGCACCCGACTCCCATGTTAGATCAAGACATGACATGCTGCCTCAACCCACCTGAAACCTTGTGACATGACCATCATTACACACACCAACCCAAGCCTTCCCATCGTTTCCTCCACCGTCCTACCAACACCATCCAATGTAGAGCTACCCCACAACGCAGTATGTCCATTAAAGTCACCTACCCAGATAGCAGGCAGTGAAACTCCTTCAAATATTGTATCTACTGACATCCGCTGCACACAAATAAAATCCTGTTTGGTTTTATACCCTCCAATAAACGTTTTAAATTATTGGCCGTTGGCTATGAGGCTTCTCGCATTCCATTGCAAAATTAAGGACATCTTCTCTGGCTTAACGAGGGGTCCCAACCTCAGAAACACCAGCCCCCTGTGATAACTGAACCCCAAAAACACGAGCCCCCTGAGACGATTGAACCGCAGAACTTTAGAGGTTAGATTCCTCCTGCACAGGCTTCAAAACTGCTACCATAAAAGCTAGACAATCAACCTTATTAAAAAAGCAGAGTCCGCATGTATCACCGACTCCCTCCCAATCCCACCCATAGACCGAACACAAGCAACCGAAGAATCGCCACCCCCTACTCCTCTTGCATATATACCATCCACAGCAACCGGTCGCTGCACCTCCTGGGCCTTTACATGCTGTACGCAACCTTCCTCTCTCCAGGCACAAAACACTCCACGGGCCAGGAACCCAAACTTTTCAACGCCAAAAGCTTACCACATTGCTCCGCCGACCCACACAAAACCAATTGTGATCCGCTTGCCAATGCTGGCACACACCCTACTGCATCCTTTATTGTTGAAGACAATTTAAATGGATTAACCCTAGTTGGCCCCTCACCTCTGTTCATTCAATTCACAAAATCCTCATGTGAATCTAGTCTTGCCTCCTTCCTACTCCCCTCTCCTTCACTTCTGATCCTTTCGCTTTCTGCTTACTAGCAATCCATCCCGTCCCTCCTCCATCTCGTCTGAATCGGACATTGGTACAACCAACGCCACCTGCTGTCCAGCTTCAGCACTCGTAACCTACGAATCATCTCACTTGACATGCGCAATGTGACGCCTTATTGAGGGCGCATTCAGGAGCATAATGTGTATTTGCGGCTTTGAACTTATATTATGTGGTTCTTTATTGTTAAGGTCAACAGGGTTTTGACAAGAAAATACCAGCCTCAATTAACTTGTACAAATTATAGGATCCAAGTCCAAATATTGCTTCACATTTCATTTAGGGCATTTAGCAGACGCTTTTTTCCAAAGCGACTTACTAGTACTTAAATATTTCAGGGACATTCCCCCTGGAGCAACTCAGGGTTAAGTACCTTGCTCAGGGGTACAATGGTGGCAGACCCGGGGATCGAACCGATGACTCTCCGGTGCTCCGTCTGGAAGCACTGTTCCTTACCCACTAGGCTACCATCACATCATAACACTTCATGTTATTGTTCTTTTAATTATTATCATGATTAAGATTTTTTTATTATTATTACAAATGATACACATATAGCATCCAAAAAAACGCTGGAAAACTATGAAAACTACTCCTGAAAACATTCTCCTCGTAAAAATAAACCTTATGGTAGCCGTGTGATAGCGCAGCTGTATTGTGAACATAGCTCTACCGCCGGTCACGGCAGACGGTGTTGTTACGGAAATGACGTACAGAATTCGGGGGTGGCGTTCAATTCAAATTTTGTTTTCGCTGGCTAGCAGTCAGTTAACACGAGTTTATTTGTATTTTAATTTTTGGTATTCATAGGTAGATTAAGTAACTAGTAGGTAACGTGAGCGACATAGTTCGCTGGATTCAACGACGATTCATGTTTACGTAAGTTGGATAAGAAACATTGACGCTACTTTGGAAAAAAAAGCCATTCGCTGGTATATCGTTACCATTGTGAAGAGTAGCGGAATATGGACTTCAAATCATCCTTAAACCCGTAAAATACGAGTGACTTTGCAAGACAACTCTGAACCGTTACGCAATTGAGCAATGTTTACGCAATCAAAATACGTGTACAAAGACATGTCGTTGAACTCGAGCAGCGGTTGCTTTCAGCAGCCGAGAGCCGGTCGGGACCACAGGATCCACACATACCCCGAGTGCAGCGGGGGACTCCATTCGACCATTCATGATGCACGAACTACTCCCAGCTCGAAAACCATGACATCGCACCTTCGCCCATTTTATCAGAGAGCACAATTTCAGTCTCCTGCCAAGGTCTTTGCCAAACTGAAAGCCAATGCTCTGAGAAACAATGGTGGGATGCCAACATGTGAGGATATGCGCGCTCGAACGAAGGAGAACGGAGGATCCGTGTTTCTGACACCCAGAAAAGGAATAAAGAACACGCGGGAAGCAAAGTGCATCACAGACGAGACCTATACCGTTGATCATAATGATGCTGAGGCCCTGACCATTTCCCCTACAAGGTCCCCACAACATATACTGCCCGAGTCTTTCTCCAACTTCCGCAGCAAACACAGAGAGTCTTCTCCAATAAAGGACACACGACACGGTGTGAAGGAAAGAAATGTGTGTACACCAATAAAAACACCTGGTCAGGTGACATCAAACGTATTGAAGTCTCACAAGGCAACGCCAGCAAGAACATCCAAAGACATTGTCAGAACTCCATCAAAAGGACAACCACAATTGTCCAATTCAAAACTTTGTCGAAGAGGTAAGGGAAGAAATAACAGCTGAATTGCACTCTCAGAAATGCTTTATTAAGGCACGCCTTTCTGATAGACCCCAATACTTGAGCACCATGTTACAGTTTCTATATTGGCTTATGATGTTGATGTTTGAACAGAGGTAGTGGTTTCCCTGGAGAGATATCCGTTGATGTCAGCAGCCAAGAAGTTTGCTCACATCAGGGAAAGGGAGAGAGAAAGAATGAGAGAGCATTACGACAGCCCCACAACCAAGTTCACAAACGGAGGTGAGGAAGTTGAAAACTTGTGCCGCTATGGAGTGAATTTAGTGGCAATGTTACTATCACATATTTCTAAAATCCACAAATGTTTTGTAAGGTGGGAAAAATAAGTATGCACTTCGCAAATGCACATTGTTGTGTCTTACAACTGTGAAACCTGTGTTGTGAGTCAAGGATCTGCTTTTGCGCAGTTGTCGGTCTATATCGATAGATTCTGAGCTATGAAGCTTGTGCACTACTATACCACATCTTTTTTAATAACAAAACTGAAATGAAGGTTTATTACATGATCATTCTCGTGTAGTGTAACAATGATGGTGTGAGCATGGTGTACCTACCCGAGGCCCTGAAACGGCCCTTGTGAACATTCATGTTAATGCTTGGAACTGCTTTGTCTTGTCGCTGTAGCTCATGCCTGCCAGCCAATAAGCCATGCTCTCAATAAGGATGCGCTGAATGACTTCAGCAAGGAGCTTCTCGATAGTGAATCGCAAAGTCTATTTTCCGTGGGCCCGTCGGAGAGGGACCCGACAGACAGCCCGGTGAACGATGCCACAGATGACTGGTCACCTCCAGCTCGCCGTCCCGTCGTTGACAAAGATCTGAGGCGCCACGACTCGTCAAAGGCCTTCTTGTCAAAGAGACGTAAGAGTTTAATTTAATTTAGGATGGTTGTCTCGCCAGGTCAATGGATTTCAGTCTTTTCATTTTAAGTCTCGTCCCTTGGAAAAGGGGTTGATGGGTTTTTCTGGTGTTTACTGTCGCCTTGTTTGAACAGAGGATCCGATTTCCCTGGAGAACCTGGTGTCTCCTGCCAAGACGTTTTTCCACATGAAGAAGAGGCAGCAGCAACAAGAGGCTGACGATGTCAGAGGCAACACCAAGGAACTGGGGACTGCAGGTGGGAAAGCACTGAACGGGAGGGGGCAATTGTGTAAAATGTAAAACCACATGTTTAATCTCTGGTTGTTTCCCAACTGCAAGCAGCTGCCTAGGTCTGTTGCAAATCATTGAACGTTTGAATATGGAGCTATGTTGTTTTGACTAGATTGTTTGTTAGATTGTAATTAGCCTGTTTACCATTACAATGGCAACCAGAGATGGAGCCATAGCCTGGATAGAACCAGCGGCTGCCAAATGCACATGAAGCTGCGTCATGGGCTGTCTCGACTCTATGAACCGTTTCACAAATGGAAACCTGTTTAAAGGGGAACTTTGCCGCTTTTTAACCGGCTTTGTATCATTTCAATGTGGGTAGTATATGCAAATAGACAATGTTTACCTTTCCTCCATGTTGCTTGCACCCAGATCTCCCTGCTACGTTTGTCCAGCGGATGGCACGAATCTTACGATTTTGCATCTGCGTTGAGCTGCGACACAGAGCATCGGCAACAACTCCCGGCATTTTTCACACTATATCCCTAATGCGGATAGATAGAGATAAGGTTGAAAAGCGGTTCCCCTTTAAGGAACGTTCCTAGGTATCAGGGTTATAGTCTAGCAACCTTGCAGTGCACAGCATTAAACAAGGCTCTGATAGGCCTGGTTTAGCCTGTCTCCCCCCTGTAATATGAGATATCTATGATGCCGCCAAAACCTGCAGGTGTCAATCAAAGTCAGTGTTTTATGGATCACTTGCACAGTATAACACAAGGTCATTCTAAACAGTGAAATTCTTGTGACATGGCAAGCTCACAATATGTAGAACAATCACAGAATAAGGGAAAAAAAACCTATATATATATATATACATAATAAAAAATATACATAAGTCTTTTGTGATTTTCCGTGCTTTCCTAAGGCATCGTGTGTGGTAGATGCCTTGCACGGAGGGTAGATGGCAACTGATGATGTGCTCCGCTGTCTTCACCACCCTCTGGAGGGCCTTACGGTCAGCAGCGGTGCAGCTGCTGTACCATGCAGTGATGCGGCCAGAGAGGATGCTCTCAATGGTGCACCTGCACCTATCACAGGGCAGGCTGTGATAGGTCCCCCCCGCCCGCATGCTGCAGACAGCTTGTCAGAGAAAATCCTTGCACTGATAATGACTTCGCAATAGTTGTAAATAATAGTGCCCTGCTGTCTTGGTGAAAGATCCAGTCCTAGATCTTGCACATGCAATGGAAGCAAAATAAACATGGCTGTATGTATATTTCAAACACCAAATTCAGTCCTTTATCACAGTGGTTTTCAAACTTTTAATGCCTTCACTTTTATGTATTGCTTATTCTATTGCACACAGGGTCCTGGGCCTAAAGTATCCACAAGTGACCCACCTGTGGAGATACTTTTGTGTTATGAAGGAATTTGGGAACCCCTGCTCAGTCAGTTTATATGTATTTTTTTCAGGCCATAGAGTTGCGTCTCAGAAGAGGCCAACCTCCACAGCTTTTGATCAGGAGGACACTGAGTACGGGACACACATGGACACTTTTGCTCTTCTTCCGGAAAGGCAATTCACTGCTAATCGATTCAAACCAGAAGCTGCCGATGACCCATTTGAGAGCAGTCGAAAAGATGACGCTCCCCTCCCAGGCCTCAAACCATGGCTGTTTCTGGTAGAAGACCCACTTGTCATTCACTCCCCACATCTTTTTCCCAAAAAACACAAGTCCTTCTTCAAGCAGAACCCAGCACCCTTGGAGAAAAGCCAGTCCAAACAGGTACCAGGGTTTGTTTGGTTTTTTTGTTCTTCCTATTTTACTAGTTTTATGTTCAGCATGTCATCTCAAATGTATTAGTAACTCAACTATCAACAATGTGGCAATTGTGCTGTGTTCCTCCCTAACTTATTTAGTTTCTCTGTTCAGCAGGGAAGTGGATATGAACTTGCACAGTGGACAATCAAGTTGAATAGGGAAGGCCTCTATGTTGACGGAATCCGAACGTAAGTTTAATCTGTCATGGCCACACTCAAAACTCTCTGTCAACACATGTTCTTACAGTGAGTGTAGTAGACTGCATGCTGCCTTTTGCCAATGTCATGTCTTTGGATGCTGGTCTTAACACCAGGCTACGGAGACAGGATATTCCTATTCCCTATTACTTTTTTTGTAATTTTAGCCTTGTCCAAAGCGATTTGTAGTCGAGTCGGTAGGGGTGAGGGCATCTCGCTTAAGGATGCTTATAGGTTAGGCTATGGACATTGCGGATTGAACCCAGTACCTTTCGGTGTCAGACGAGTCAAACACCTTAACTACCACCCTCTCCGGGCCCTACGTACAACAATTCACAAGCTGTATAATTTGGGCCATTGTTTGTGTTTCTTCTGGCTTGGTAGTACCTGCATAGTATTCTACATCCCCTGTCGTGGTGTATAATGGCATGTATGTGACTATTTGCTGGGACTACACTGTTTCTGACCTGTGCTTGCCTCCTAGGTTAGACAACATACCGTGGCACAGCGCCATCATTGTGGAAAGGATATCAAAGTGTGTGCTGAAGACTCTCTCGGGCAGCACGTACACTTTGATTGGCAAAATGAACATTGATTATGACTCTAGTAAGACAATTTACAAAGAGATTCGTATTAGATGCATATAATATGCAACAAATCATATCGGGGGGAAATTGTCCATACAGAACTGCAAATGGTGATTATTGTTTTACAACAATAATCCATTTCTTTGTCCTCTGCAGAATTGCCAAAGTGGCTTTTGAACAAATTTGTTCAGGGTTTCCCAGTAAAGTGGAAGATGCACTATGAAAGTTTTCAATCACAGGCAAAGTAAGAGGATTAACTTCTGTATGCAATTGTGTGTGTGCAGAACTCAATGAAAATTACATTTGTATGATGCGATTTTATAGATATGCACAATTTATAAATTTCCCACTCATCAGCATGTTACGTTTTCATTGTTTTAGAAAACCCAGAACGGCAGCATCGAGCAGCAGTAAAGATAACCTAACGAGGTGCCCAGCTTCAGCTAAGCCTACCACTAAATACTCTGAAAAGAAGCACAGGTCCACGCCTTCTGTCACACGTAAGTATAGTAATGAAGTTCCACAAGTTAAATCACGGTCACCTCCTCATAGTAAGATAAATCCTGCCAAATAACTTGACTTGTTGGTCGGGCAATGTATTTCTGTACTTTGCTTGTTAGTTGACCAATGTATTTCTGTACTTTTCATCAACAGCAGCTTCCTGTTTCGGTATGAAAACGTCTCGAAGTGGACGGGTGATCAAGCCACCGCTGGAGTTCTGGAAAGGAGGGAGGGTGATCCTTGACGCTAACATGAACGTCACCATCCATGAGGCCTATGTGACCACCGTGTGCATGACTGTAGGTGTCACTATGTCCCTCATAGTCAAGTCTGGTTGGCCCATGGGACTTATTCACCTAGGAGACATCTTGGTTCTAAACGCTAGCTGGGTGGTGGACCGCCAGGTGAATAAGGTCCATTGGTGCACTGCAGTCTTAACACATTTAACAACTTTGACCAATGTACATGACGCTATTTATTTTTTCTAACTTCAGCAATCCAACACACCGGACACCATATTGGCATCTCAGTTGCCCAAACAACACAGTGGCGTTTTCTCGTACAGCAGTGAAGGTAAAGCTGCAGTCACATCCTCATACCCCCCCCATGTATGTTTGCAGCACTTGCTAACCATCTGTGCCTCTGTTGTCTCCAGCCCCACAGCACAGTGAGTTGACTGATAGGCCGGCCGTTGACCATCAGCCCTCCGTACTGCAGAGGAAGGTGAAGGCCGTGAGTCGCGTTCGCAAAGCGAAGAAGACCCATGAACCACAGAACGACCAAATCCACCCTCCCAAGAAGGGCCGGCCCAGGGGCAGCAGCAGCCCAGAGGAAGAGGTGCATGTACCCAGGACGTCCAAGCGACAGCGTCTGCTCATGGAACCTGCCCTGCAGACGGCCCGTGTTCCTCACCGCCAGGATCCGCCCAAACACCGCTCCAAGAAGTCGCCGGGCGACGCTGGCCACGTCCCAAAGACTGCGTTATCAAAGAAACGGAATATTCCAGCGTCCAAAGAACCCCCTGAGGCTCACAGCTCCGCATCGTTGTTTGATGAAGACATTTCCGTGAGGAGGAAGGGGATGCATCAAAATGTTCTCAACGAGTCTCAGTCCAGTAACTCGTCCGGTCAGTCTCTCAGCTCGTCTGACGGCTGCTGGACGGTGTCGAGGAAGGACAAAGGAAGGACGGTGTCGAGGAAGGACAAAGGAAGGACTGCGACGAGGAAGGACAAAGGAAGGACTGCGACGAGCAAGGACAAAGGCAAAAGAAGGTCGCCACCAAAGCCTGCACCTGTGCCGGTGTCTGCACCTGCCAGTAGGAGAGGAGGCCGAAGTGCACCAGCACCAAAGAGACCGCTT
>OOFB01017821.1:6960-20606 GCA_900323305.1 Trachyrincus murrayi | reverse complement strand
TTCATCTGACTGTTTCCCTTGTCCCAAGGAGTTCTGGCCCAATGCAGAGAAGAACTTGTGTCTTCCCAAGCTTGTTGAGTTTCTTTCATTTCATGAGGTCTTGGGAATTATCTTGGCAACATTCTCAGTAGCAGGAGCCTGTTTAACCATCGTTACAGCCATAGTGTTCTTCCATCACAGATTTACTCCAATAGTTAGAGCTAACAACTCTGAACTGAGCTTCCTGCTGCTCTTCTCCTTGACTTTGTGTTTCCTGTGTTCTCTGACTTTCATTGGTCCACCTTCAGACTGGTCCTGTATGCTTCGCCACACAGCTTTTGGGATCACCTTTGTCCTCTGTATCTCTTGTGTTCTGGGCAAGACTATGGTTGTGTTGATGGCATTTAAAGCTACACTACCAGGTAGCAATGTTGCAAAATGGTTTGGGGCTGCACAGCAGAGAATGACTGTAGTATCTTTTACATTTGTTCAAGTTTTGATATGCACTATTTGGTTGGTTCTGAAGCCCCCTTTCTCTGTCAGAAACCTGACCACCTACAATGAGAAAATCATTCTAGAATGTGCATTAGGCTCAGCGATAGGTTTCTGGGCTGTGCTTGGGTACATCGGGCTCCTTGCTGTGTTTTGTTTTGTGTTAGCAGTTCTAGCCCGAAAACTACCTGACAATTTTAATGAAGCTAAGCTAATCACATTTAGTATGCTAATATTCTGTGCTGTTTGGATCACTTTTATCCCAGCTTATATCAGTTCCCCTGGGAAGTTCACTGTAGCTGTGGAGATCTTTGCCATATTGGCCTCTAGTTTTGGATTGATTTTCTGTATATTCTTTCCGAAATGTTTTATAATTTTGTTTAGGCCAGAGAAAAACACCAAGAAACATTTAATGGGTAAATTATAAAATGTATTAATTCTTAAAATAAAAACAAAAAGTGTAGAAAAGTCAATATATATATACTATATATGTAGTGTAGGTCTTTGTGGCATTGGCATTGAAAAGACTCATCTACTGTACTTACAATTATGTTAATTTCCATTTGTATTTTGAAGTGATGTAATATTATTTACCATGGCTACCTGCCTAGCACTACTGGTTTCTCATGAAGCTGGTCCATCCTTGGATGGGAGACCAGAAGGTGCTGGTGGAAGTGTTGGAGGTCCAGAAGGGGGTGCTTGTCCCTTTGACCTATGTAATATCCCCAATGCCCCAGGACGGTGATGGGGACTAAACTGTGTAAGAGCACTGTCTTTCAGATGAGAGGTTAAACCGAGGTCCTGACTCCCTGTGGTCACAAAAGATCCCATGACACTCATCGTAAGAGTAGGGGTGCTAACCGCGGTGTCATGGCTCCGAACCTGGCTCTTGTACCATTGGCCACCTCTATGATAGCATTGGAAGTTATGTGCTTTATGTAATTCATATTTTATTAGTGTTATTGAATATAACTGCATACATGAATGAATGAATAAATAATATAATAAGCAACTGAGTTACCTTGATTCAGTTTTGTGTTGTTGTATTATTATTATTATTATACAACAGGTGTACTGCTAGATTAAACAAAGCTGACAAACTTAATAAAAATTTGTTTCAAGTTCCAAATTTCCATCCAACAATTTTATTGACTTCAGTCACAAGTGAGAGGAACATACCGGGACATGCAAAAGGTGTAACTAAGGCTGAGAGACACCTTCTACCAGTACATTACAGCATGGCCTACTATACACCAATAAGAAGTAAAAAAGTGTCATGACAATTTTGAACGCAATATTTTAAAATTGTTCTCTTTTGACAGATTTGTTGGTCAAACTGAGCATCACAAATCTATAAAGAATTAATAAATGAAATGATCATAGAATGTAGGTAATGTAGTCTAAATTCTCTGACAAAATCAATTGATTCAAAACAAATTTTAACAAAATCTTTCTATTATTTTGGGACACCTCGTCCCATTATAGCCTTCTTAGTGTTTCTCTCAGGTTTAAGCAGAATTATATAACACTTTGGTCCAAATAGGGCCCCTAACAGACCAAAACTAGAAGCTAGAATGGCAAATACTTCTACAGCATCTGCATATTTACCAGGGGAATTTATATAAGCTGGGATAAAGGCTATCCAAACAGCACAGAAGACCAGCATGCTGAAGGTGATAAACTTGGCCTCATTGAAATTATCTGGTAGATTGCGTGCCAAGAATGCAAGCAAGAAGCTGAGAATAGCCAGTAAGCCAATATAGCCTAGTAATACTCCAAATCCAACTGTGGACCCCACTACACACTCAACTATTATCTTGTCATTGTGATACTGTGTGTTTTTATTAGGAGCAGGTGAGGAAGACACAAGCCAGGTTGTGCATATCGCTGCTTGGATTAAAGTCAGAAATACAACAGTCCCTCTCTGTTGAATTGCCCCAAACCACTTCAGACTACCACCACCAGCTGGTTTGGAGGCCTTGAATACTGCCAGAACTACCATGGTCTTCACCAGGATACATGAGACACACAGAACAAAGCTGATCCCAAATGCTGCATGCCTCAACTGACAAGTCCACAGCTTTGGATGACCAATGAAAAGCAAGGAGCACAAGAAGCATAGTTTGAGTGACAGCAGAATGAGGAAGCTAAGCTCCGAGTTGTTTGCCCTAACCACTGGCGTGGTACGGTGATGTGTAAATATTCCTAGCACAATTGCACAGATGAGTGTACCTATCAATGAGGCAGTTGTTAAGGATATACCCAAAGGCTCATTGTAGGAGAGGAACTCTATAGTTTTTGGCACACAAACGTCACGCTGAGGGCTGGACCAGACGTCTTCTGAACAACTCAGGCACTCTGTCGAGTCTATGAAAAATAGGGTTCAAAGGTATATTCGAGAAAGGTTAAATTTTCCCATAGGATCAATGACATTATTAGAGGTTAGATTGTACACCAACCTGTGGTATTGCTAATTTCTCCTTCTGAACAAGGGATGCAGTCGAAGCAGCAGTCAGGCTGACTCTTCCTTCTGGCCATGCGGGTGCCTGGGAGACAGCTCTCACTACACACTGATCGAGGTGGCTGCAGAAAAAATATTAACTTTTACAAACTATTCATTGGGAAAAGCTCTTAACTTGACTAGCTCAACAGTTGTTAGATGGACAATAGTTAACTTGACAAACCGGACCTTTTTGGGCACAAAATTCCAGAATATGATGTCTTCTTTGAGTGTAGCTTCTCCACCTTTGGCAGCGGTCTCCTTGACAACTCCCACATTCTGAACCACTGTGCTTCCGTCCGGGAGCCAACGCCAGTTCATTACGTCATAGATCGGAAATGCGTCACCATTCTCATCAAATGACACTTGATCGCCAAAAGGTGTAGTAAAGTTGATCCTATCCAAGTAATAAACAAGCTACAATTTTCGGGGGGGGGGGTTGAAATAAAAAATTAAAAATCACAAATCACATTGTTTAACTATGAAATATAAAGCTACAAATAATACCTTTTGGACAAAGGCTGGATTATTATTCAGTTACTATATCATTGTAATTATTAATAACAATAATAATAATACAACATTTCTCTTGAACTTGGGAAATCTATCATGGTTACATAGGGACTCAAAACTAGACCAAACCTGCCATGGCTCTAGTCTCTGTAAACTGGCACAGGTTTTCCCAACAAAAGGCCCCCCCCCTGGAACACACTGAAGCATGTCATGGAGGGCATGTGCCAGGGCATATACAGCCTTGTACACATTATACTCTGGCCTGAGGTCTGACACATCCAGGAACACCGTCTCTGCTGTTTCCAGGTTCTCCTGACCCGTGCACACTCTTCCCCCTTCATTCGTCCACTTGGGCGGTACAGGAGCAAATCTACACTGGAACGTCTCCTCCCAAAACTGCTGCACCTAAGAAACATGTTTAGTCATGTGAGTCATGAGAGTTCTAATCATTGCTGAATATTAAAATATACTGATTTACCAGTTAATTGGGTAAAATAGCTGTCTATAATGTTAGAGTAACATACACCATACACTGTTTATTATAAATTATAATCTTGATAAAATGAGCAACCTAGGAACCTAAAATGACTTTTTTCATTTCTATCTACATTTCTTGTTTACAATATAAAATAAGATAATACAAGAAAATATAACTAACCCTAACCCTAGTATAACAACATGTTTCTTTGCATTATTTGAGGTAATAAATATATTTACTAAGTTGTTATCCTGGCTGCTGAGTGTGTCATTGTCAGGGCGTATTGTAAGTAGGAAGTCCCTGAGTCCTGGTATCTCCCCCCGGCGGATGGCAATGCCCAGAGTGCCTGCAAGAAAAGGCATGTAGCTGGGAGTATGGAGCACAGTGGTCGAAGTCCAGGCTTCACTGGCCATCCACTGTAGGCCTGTAGCATTCTGCTTTACCACCTGTGGATTGTAATGAGTAAAACATTCATCCCAACGTAGTGATGCCATATCTCTTCTTGGCTTCTTAGCTGTGTATTAACTATGTATTGTGTCATCACTTAATTTTGTTGTATTAATATTGCTATTCACCTTATTAGCTCATATTAGAATTGAATACATTTTTGATCAATTGATATCATCAAAAGTTACATTGCAGTTGTATTAAGAACACCTGTTGAACACTTGTTGGTAAACTAATGTGTGGTTATGGCACCATGCCAGGTGTAACTCATTTGTATTTAATTTGCTGATGATTATCATCATTTAAGATTACATTAGCATTACATATTTTATGGTGTGGTTGGTAGAGCAATGTAAGGTACATTTTTCCGTCAAGAAATAATTGCATCTTAACCTCTTCCATGAGGTTAAACATGTGATTCTCGTGTGCAAAAACAATGACCACATGGGATGTGGATTTCTTCATTATGCCAACGATCCTCTGAAGTTCACCGGGGTCGTTTCCCCACGGCAGAACCTCTAGATAAGCCAGACAGCCTCCACCAGACTGGGCCAGGTCTGACTGGAAGGATCGGGCGGCGTGGAGACCGTAGTCGTCATCACTGATCAACAGGCCAACCCAGGTCCAGCCAAACCGCCTCAGAATCTGGAGCATAGCTCGCACCTGGTTGGGTTAAAGTAAACATTGAAGATTCTGCATATGTAGGTCTCAATTATGTGGACGCTATGTAACAGTATCAATCATTAAATGAGACTGACATAAAGCGCTCTCTCTTTAGGTTTACCTGAAACGCGTCACTTGGGATAGTTCTGAAAAAAGATGGGAATCGCTGTCTGTCGCTTAGACAGGAACATGTGGCAAAGTAACTCACCTGTCAAAACATACAGAGCATACATAAGGTGGGCCCTCCACCAATAAAACAAACAAATATATATTAATATTATTGAATGTTAAAAAAGTGATGTGATTTGGAGATGGGTAAAAACTTACCATGGGCATTTTGTACAAACCTAAGACACTGGAGATGGCAATCGTATTAGTGGAGATAGAGTCACCCACTATCCCTACCACAGGGGTTCCACTACAGCTTGCGGCCTGGTCAAACTTCTCCTCTTTGCCACTGGCCAACGAGAAGGCAGCTCGAAAGGCCACGCCGAGTGAGGCACAGTTATCATGGAGTCTGTATCCCAGAGTCAAGTTAGGCAGAATACCGTTACTCCTGTTGATCTCATCTACTGCAAACAGCATGGTCTGGGAATGCCTGAACCCTAGAATGTCGAAACTACCACCAACAATGTAAATAATTATAAAACAGGAATATGAATACTTGGTATACAATAAGTATCACATAATAATACTATGAGGTTACAATTAGTATCACAGTCATAATCATGGGTCTAATAATAAAGCTGCCCATCAAGTGATGTCTCCCCTATAGAGACATTGGTCAACCAGCTTTACAGGAGGAAATTCATGAAGCACAATGGGAAATAACTGACCAAATAAATGATAATCATAATATAACCACAATCATACTCATAATCATAACCATAATCACAATACTCATAATAGAGTAACAATAATCATAATAATCACCATAATCTTAATCAGAATGATACTTCACAGCTAAAATCAGAATAACAATTGCAATCCTAGTCATATTAGTAAAAATCATGATCATAGAAACCTATCAGTATTGTAATAATCATTTGAACAGATAAATATGTACGTGGTCTCACCCCTGGCAGATGGGCTGCTGTGGTTTGGACTTGAAATAGGACTTTGGGAAGATAGAGACGTAGTGGGTCTCAAACAGACCCCCCAGCACTATGTCTCCCTGTTTATACATGCCATTAAGACTAAATGGTTCCTGTAACTGACAAGAGGAAGAAAGAAAGGGCGAGACAGGATGGAACAATAGAGAGAGCAATATCATTGAGCATTTACATACAATGTATCTGACTAGCAAGGCCCTCATCTTGTCACTCTCCCTATTGCCTATTTCAATGAGCACCCTGCCCCAACCAATTTAACTTTATAGAAGGCACAAGGTCCACCCCATTTCAACTTAGGTCATTGTTTGAACTCGTTGAACGTTTCCATTGTATCTTCCATTGTAGATGACATATTAGAAGATTAATAACTTTTAGTATTGGCAGTGTATTAATGGTCAATAGTAAAAGTAATTTTAGGGACTATAGGCTACAGAATGGTCAGCATCTTAAACACCTATCATTGCCATTCAAATGAATGTTTATCGTATTTTCAGCCCTCACCAATGGCAACCGACTTGTTAATCTTGGGCAGTAGAATGCAAATGTCACAACATATATCATGTATGAGCTGTGTGCAGTCAGCCATGGCTGCGGTCTGAATTGCTCATGCTGGGTATACTGTATTATGTCCACAAGGTGGCGGTAGAATCCTTAAAGGACATCATAACTGGCTTTCCTGGCTTCACCAAAACATTGGTTATCAATATAATTTGTCTAAATCTAGAATCAATGTGCATCGGTCAGTATGGAGTATGTGGACAACATAACAGTGAATCGCCATACAAGTACTTTACAAAATGTCTAATCACAAGGACCAAAGTGCTATTGTTTACATTCGTGAAAGGCGCGTTCACACAAAATGGTCTTAGGCAAAATCAGCACAACTAATTGATTTTGACAAATTATAGTGGTAACCAGAGGAGGAAGTTGAAAACGTATCATTATACAGTATACCACTTATATTATAATTTGATGATTTGTATTGCTGTTCGATTTGCTGATGTATCTCGTGCAGTGTAGTGTGCAGTCCACTAGACTAAGGCATAGTAGTAAAAAGTGTAATACTTTTTGCAATGGGCCCAGTGTTACTAGCCTTTCTATAGCTACTATTAAAACGACAACAGAATCGTAATAATCATAACAACAGCAGTAGAATTTAGACCACAGTCATTGGCATATCATGTCCTGACCTTTGTCCTACATCTTCTTCAGTTTTTATCTTCATTCTGATTGGTCCAGATAAGACTCAGCTGATTATAGAAGGTTAATCAGTTTTATATATGCCAGGTCACCACCCTTTTACAAACATAGCTTTTTACCATCTTCCTCTGTTCCAACATACAGATATGGCGAATGAACTTCATTCTTGTACACCTTTTATTTAACAAACGCATTCATCACATCAAACTTAAGAAGTCCTTATTTGAGATGTTTTGAGACTTTTTAAGATTTGTATTTGTTTTATTTAGTTATTTTTTTGTTAGTTATCAGCAACTATATTGTGTCATTATGGGTCCAGTTTGGCTGGTACATCAACCACTGGTGGTTCCCCTCTGGCAACCTCTCTGGTTCCTACCAAGCCTCCACGTCTTGGTGATCGCTCACCTGTTTCGGCCAGGTGGGTCTGAGCTGAGTTTCGGGAGAAGAGCTGTGGTGGAAGAGGAGCAGAGAATGATAGGGCCACTGTCTGATCTAAGGACAGAGGGAGTAAGTGGTGTTGGTGTATCGCTCTTGACTGAATGTGTGATTCTGGGAAACAGCGAGCTGCTGGCCCTTCGCTCAGAGGGAGATGTGATCATCGGTGGGTTGTTCCCTGTACATTACCTCATCCCTAAATCCCAGAACACCTACCATAGCAAACCGCAGAACCTACCATGCAATGGGTAAGCAGACGGTAATGCAGAATACATATATCTTTTTTTTGTTTTACTAAAAACTGTTAACATGGCACTAATATGAACGAATATGATTACACAAATTATGACTTTTGGGAAAATATTAGTTTGTTGCTACTTTAAATATTCTCTGACCAAGCCTTTTCTGCACAACTAGTTTGCATTATTCAAGTCTCTAAATTATGTTCTCTCTGTTTTACAGGTTGCAAGAGGGTGTTGATGATGTTGATTGTTGATTGCTGTTTTAGCAGGTACTTATTGTTGTTGTTTTGGTTGTGTTGCCTCTCCAGTTTTGACAACAGAGCCTTCCGGTGGATGATGACAATGATCTTTGCGGTGGAGGAAATCAACCGTAATCCAGCTCTGCTTCCTGGTGTGAGGCTTGGCTACCATATCATGGACAGCTGTGATCACGTCCACACCAGCCTCAGAGCTCTTTTGTCTTTACTCACTCACAGCACGACAGGACAAAACACAAGCTTCGACATGGGTAGAGCTTCAATCTCAGCATTGGGTGTAGATAGGAAAAGTATGAATGATATAGTAGAGAAAACAAGAAAAATGATGGCGAGCACGATAGAAAATGAAGGTATTAAAGGATGGGAAAAATTTTACTACCCTGA
The DNA here is from genome assembly GCA_900323305.1 of Trachyrincus murrayi. NCBI lineage: Eukaryota > Metazoa > Chordata > Actinopteri > Gadiformes > Macrouridae > Trachyrincus > Trachyrincus murrayi. The sequence goes on along the minus strand of OOFB01017821.1, from coordinate 11,904 downwards.
TGATGACAGAAAGTCTACGAGGGGAAATGTAACAATTCCAGAAAGCACCACAGAATCAAGAAGATGTCTAACTGGATCTCCAATAACGGCTGTGATTGGCCTTGCCTCTTCATCCCCTACTGGGGCTATAGCACATGTTCTGGGCCCCTTCAGCATCCCTCTGGTGAGTATAACCTCACGCTGTGAATCAAATTACTCGACCCTCAATTAAAATTGTCTATACACATATTTGAAAACACATCTTTGTCACCAGGTTAGTTATTTTGCCACCTGTGCATGTCTCACCAACAAGCGTACCTACCCGTCGTTCTTACGTACAGTGCCCAGTGATCTGTTTCAAGTCAGGGGTCTGGTTGAGCTGGTCACCTACTTTGGATGGAATTGGGTGGGCACAGTTGGGACCCCGGTGAGATTAATCATTAAAACCATTTTGTTTTCCATTGCTTCCCCAATGCGATCAACATACTCTCGTTCATGCTCATATCGCCTGTGTGTCTCTGGTTTTTAAGGATGACTACAGTCGCTATGGAATCCAAGCGTTCTCTCATCAGTTCGGACAACGGGGAGGCTGCCTTGCATACCATCTAACTATCCCGCAATCCACTACCTTCGTTGAGATTGGAGCCATGGCAGACACCCTCCAGAGCTCAAAGGCTAAAGTGGTGGTGGCCTTTGCTACAGAGGGGCAGCTTCTGGAGCTGTTCTCAGAGGTGAGTCCCCCTGCCCATTACCCCAGTGAATACAAAAGTGTATTGATTGGAGCCCAGTAACAAATTCTGCCATATTCTACATAATGGATAATGTATTTCCTTTTCAACCCAATAGCTTGCTGCCAGGAATGTGACTGGAATCCAATGGGTAGCCAGTGAAGCGTGGGTTACCGCTAGCTTGCTAACTTCACCCAAGTTCCACTTTCTCTTGCAAGGCACACTGGGATTCTCCTTCCCGGGAGTTTACATACCTGGTTTGAGAGAGTTTTTGTTGAAGGTGCGGCCTAAAGCAGAACCTGGTTTTCAGTTTCACAACATGCTATGGGAGGAACTGTTCGGCTGTAGGCTGGAATTCACAGCAGATCCATCCCATAAAAAGGCCAACGACTTTGATAGCATTATCGAACAGCATGATCAACATGAGTCTAACCTTAACACCAAGTCACGCTCCTCAAGTCTTAAATCATATGTGGGGGAAAAGAGGACATTCAAGTTTTCAGCCCATGAAAACACAACAGGTGCACGTGACAGGCCTATGTGCACGGGCTCAGAGGATCTCAGCAATGTGCACAGCAGTTACACGGAGGTGTCCAAAGTCAGAATATCATATAACGTTTATAAGGCTGTGTATGCCATCGCCCATGCACTGCACGATTTACTGGGATGTGATTCTGTGGCAGACAGCATGGCTGAAGCAGGATGTAAGCAAAATAAATCAAACACGCCAAAAGAGGTGGGGAAAACAGCATGCATGTACATATTGGCATCAAAGTAACAAATCACAAATTTATAGGGGCTATTTTACCTATTGGTGACAATATTCTCTTTTTGTTATACAATCCAGCTATTGCGCTACCTGAAGATGGTTAATTTCACCAACCAGTTTGGTGAAAAAGTACACTTTGATCATAATGGAGAGCCTGTGCCCCTATATGACATTATCAACTGGCAAAAGGACAGCAAGGGAGAGATTAGGTAAAAAATTATCTCATGAGAAATTTAAAACGAAATAAAGGAATGAATGAAATAAAATAAATAAATGCATATTCAATATTGGAAAATACATTGAGAAGATGGTGATGTCGATTTTACATTTCTTCATGGCTATTATGAAAAAAATATTTTGGCTATTTGGTCATGTGTAAATATGTTTTTCTATATAATTAAGGTTTATTAAGGTGGGAAGCTATGATGGTTCGGTCCCTATGGATCAGCAGCTGCAACTGAATCAGAGTAAAATTGTATGGACCGGAGGCCTATCACAGGTTGGTTATGGAACCCATCAGTTCACATGTACTCTATACTACCATTCAAATAATTTACAAAACAACAATGCTGTGTATTGTTTGTTTTTAGATTCCTGCATCGCTTTGCAGTGATCCCTGCTCACCTGGAAGCAGGCAAGCCAGACGCCCAGGAGAACCTCAGTGCTGCTTTGACTGCTTACCATGCGCAGAAGGAGAGATAAGCAACCAAACTGGTACAAAGATGTGCTGTTTATTCATAATTTTTTATTTGTCATCTATTATTGGTCATAGAAAGGTGATGAAAACATGTAAATGCAATAATAACAATAATAATCATCATCATCATAATCATAATAACTTTAATTTTGAGAACCTTGCACAAAACCCATGGACATGGGATCATAAGGCCTATGAATTAACCCATATAGTTAATCCACTGGTTGTGTTTGCTTGTTTAAGATTATTCATTGTTTTCCACACGCAGATTCTACAGAGTGCACCAAATGTCCTGAGTACTACTGGTCAGACAAGAGTAAGATAGAGTGTGTGGCTGGAGTGGACGACTTCCTGTCCGTGTACGACACCATGGGCATCATCCTGATCACGCTCACCCTGCTGGGGGTCATCATGACAACCATAATCACTACCGTCTTCCATCACTTCCGCACCACACCTATCGTCAGGGCGAACAACTCAGAGATCAGCTTCCTGCTGCTGGTGTCACTGAAGCTCTGTTTCCTCTGCTCCCTGGCCTTCATCGGCAAACCATCCACGTGGACGTGTAGACTGCGCCAGGCCGCGTTCGGTGTCAGTTTTGTTTTATGTCTCTCCTGCCTTCTGGTCAAGACTATTGTGGTTTTGCTGGCCTTCCGGTCCACTGTGCCAGGTTCTGGAGCTATGAAGCCCTTTGGGCCCTCCCAACAAAGGACCCTCATCTTGTGCACTACTGCACCGCAGGTAAATAGGCTGTTAGGATCTCACACACAGCAGGCGATTCATCTGTTCTTGCTGTCAGACAGTAGATAGTTCAATGTCTTCGCTTGATCTCCACTCAGGTTTGTCTCTGTGCTGGTTGGCTCTCAGGTGCACCCCCCTTTCCGTTCAGGAATCCAACATACCAAGCCTCAACTGGGAAGGTTAATAATAAATAAATAATTACTTACTATACTATAAATAGTATAGTAACTATATAATAAACCCATTTTTATTTGTATTGCTTATAAAAGATTGGCTTGTTCAGAAATGATCTTATCCTGGAAAGAACTGCAGTGCTAACATTCAAGCTCTAATGCGTCTTCTTTCTGACGACCAGATAGTGGTGGAGTGCAGGGATCCTTGGCCCCCTGGGTTCTACCTGGTCCTGGGCTACATTGGCCTGCTCGCCTCCCTCTGCCTCCTCCTCGCCTTCCTGGGCCGCAAGCTGCCCGACACCTTCAACGAGGCCAAACTCATCACCTTCAGCATGATCATATTCTGCGCCGTGTGGCTCTCGTTCATCCCGGCTCACGTCAGCTCTCCGGGGAAATTCACTGTGGCTGTGGAGATATTTGCCATCTTGGCCTCCAGTTTTGGGTTGCTGTTATGTATATTTGTGCCTAAATGTTTTATAATTTTAGTGCGACCTGAGAAAAATGTCAAAAAGCGCATTATTAAATCTCCTAGATAAACCAAGCGTGTTATCGTGGCTTTATCTTGGATTGGTAAAATAATTCACAAATTAGTTTTCACTTACTACAATATCAATTGAATTATCATGATAACTGTGATAGCAATCATAATGAAAGGGCTAGCAATATATGCTACATAAGCATTTTAATCCTGTTTGTATAGCATAATAGCAGTTTCTTTGACAGCTGCTGTTGCTTTAGTTTAATGCTAATCTGCACAAACTGCACAGTGAAAGTATTTTAATGACAAAAAAACTTTTATTAAATACTTCTTTAGGATAAACTACATAATGTTTCAGTAGAGTGTATTAAAACAGCAGAATGGCTGGCTTTACTGTTACATAAGACCCGTAATTGTACGTTTACATATAGACAAATAAAAAAGTGTGGCTGAATCTCTGATCATTTGCATTAATACAAAACTCACTGAATCACAATATCATGCCTACACCCGCTAGCATGCTAACCCCTGACATCCCTTTGACTGCCAATAGAGATCATGTCATTACATTTTGTGATAATAAATGCTGATATTTTTCATTATAATGAAATTAAAACATTGAGCGAACAAAAAGCTGCAATAATTGGGTCTAAACTCAATGAAAATAGTAAGCCATTGAAACATGAATTAACATTAGTTAATTCATGGGCTTCTTTCTAAAGATTAAGGTTTGGCATATGCTCTGCCACCCACTCAAAATGCGACGCACCAGTTGAGAATCGCTGGTCTACTATACACCTATAAGAAGTTAAAAAGTGTAATAACAATTTGCAACACAATATTTTTTTTCACAATAGTCTTTTGAAAGATTTGTTGGTCAAACTGAGCATCACATATCGATAACAACTTTTAAAATGAAATGATCATAGAATGTAGGTAATGTAGTCTAAATTCTACAACAACACTATTCATTCAAAACAAATTTGAACTAAATCATTGCACTGTTTCTATGATTGTGGGACACCTCGTCCCATTATTGCCTTCTTAGTGTTTCTCTCAGGCTTAAGCAGAATTATATAACATTTTGGTCCAAAAAGGGCCCCTAACAGACCAAAACTAGAAGCTAGAATAGCAAATACCTCACAGCATCTGCATATTTACCAGGGAAATTTCTATAAGCTGGGATAAAGGCTATCCAAACAGCACAGAAGACCAACATGCTGAAGGTGATAAACTTTGCCTCATTGAAGTTATCTGGTAGATTGCGTGCCAAGAATGCAAGCAAGAAGCTGAGAATAGCTAGTAAGCCAATATAGCCTAGTAATACTCCAAATCCAACTGTGGACCCCACTACACACTCAATTATTATCTTGTCATTG
>OOFB01017807.1:0-21975 GCA_900323305.1 Trachyrincus murrayi | reverse complement strand
CAGGCACTCACACTGTAGACACTGCTGACAGCACCCCAATAAACCAACCAACCAACCAACCAACCACACACACACACACACACACACACACACACACACACACACACACACACACACACACACACACACACACACACACACACACACACACACACACACACACACACACACACACACACACACACAGTTGTTCTGCTTCATATCGAAGATTTGACACACATTCTGTAGGCCTACATTAAGCAGTGGAAAGCAGTGTACACTTTAGAAAAAAATCAGACGATCCAGTGGAAAGGCAACCCAAACACAAAGAGACAAGGTTTAGCAATTCCTCAAGACAATCAGCTGCTATACGACAGATCTACAGGGATGTCGAACACTCAATCACTTATTTTTTGTGTCCCAATGAGTAAAGCAAAGCAATTTACTACACAACCAATCTTAGCTTTGGACAGGAACTGTTGTCGAGGAATCTTTTGGATGTTATAAATGAATGACCGTTATCGTGTATTGCATCCCAATTTAGCCTCCTAGCTTTACCTTGAACCCAAGTTACAGCAAATTGACAAGTAGCAGTTTAATGGCCCAAAATATATCAACTTGGTTCAACGATCAACAACAATCGATCCGATAGCACCAACGCTAAACACCAACATATCAGCCATCATTTAGCCGTCCCCTCATCTTGAACCAACATTTGCCAACCACTAGCCATAGGGTGCTGTAGACCTCCCAAACGGGGGGTGCACTAGGGGGTACTCGTAAAGAATTTGATTTTTTACACACAGCTTTACACATGCTGATTGTTGTTGATCAATAAAGTTAAGACCAGAAACAGAAAAGTACACCTCAGCTTCTTCCATTTTAAAGCAGAGCCCACTACAATATTAATAATGATGCAACATGACAGCAATATAATATTAGTTCCTAGGCCACTGCCATATTAACAATGATGCTGAATGATAATAGTATAATTGTAAAATTAAAAAGGAGACCATCTGTGGTTTAGTGTGGATGAAGGGGTACTTGAGCCCTACTGATGTGTGGGGTACACAAGACAAAAAAAAAGGGTTGTTGTTGTTGTGGATGACCCTACACCTGCAGTATGGCACAGAGACACGTTTGGATATTATGGATATGACTGGAAGACATCTGATGCCCAACACAATGGTTGGCAGTGGACCTGACAAAACACACCAAACAGAGTCGTGCACTGTGGTGGTGGTGGTGGTGTAGTCAACTTCTTACCCAAAACCAAGTCGACCTGATCGACTTGCAAGTAAGCCACGACTTCTGGCTTACAGGTACATGCTCATATCTGGCTTGTATGTGTCTGGTATATATATATATACATACAGGCTATTATAAGAGCTTAGAGCCAGATAGGTGCTACTTGCAAGTCGATCTTTTCGATGACAGGCCCAAACACACATCCAGCCATACATACATTTCAGCTTTCTTTAAAAAAAAAACCCGGTAGGATGACATGGAGGAAAATAACGACTACAACCACATGAGAAAGGACGGTCTATGAACCAGCCGTGGTTTACCATAGACCGAACACGGAGTCATACATTATACACAGATGTGTATATACTGCTAGACAGCCACAGCAGCTAACATGCTAACAAGCTTCCACTGAAACAGTAGGCAGCGATGCTAACGGTTTTTTTTTTTTTTAACTTAGCTTAGCATTATACCTTTTTGGTGGAGAAAAAAAAAATGTAACTTACTTTCATTTAACACCTCCACCAACTCGGCGCAGTTTTCGCACATGGTTCATGAAGAAGGGAAGATGACCTAGTCACACCATGGCTCTGGAAATTGTTGACAGTCACAATTGGTTGGCAGCTGGCTGTTTTGGGGCCCAGTGGAAATAATAATGATTAAAGGTTAACTCTGTTGCATGAGCGAAAAAACCCCGGGGAGAACTGTTTGCAACGAGTATGGTTTGCGTTAAAAACCGGGATTTGTGTACAGCCCAAAACGTGAGCGACACTGGAAGAAAGAGTCGAGTTTGTTGTCTCCAATCTGAGCGTTTAGTGGAGGGTAGACACGGCCACCATGTTGGAAAAGGGACTTTCGCTCGGCACTTTCCGCCGTCTCCTCCGCGGCGCTCGGCTTTTTCCGCTAGTATCGCGGTGGTTGGCCCACGAGGTTTGCTTTTCTTCAGATTCAGATTTTGATTCCGTTTCAGAGGAAGTTGTGTCTGCTCGAGATCGAAAACTAATTTTAAATAAAGTAAAGAATAAGAAATAAAAAGTAAAAAAATATATAAACACAAAAATACAAGTAAGGCAACACAAATATTAAATATATAAAAATATGCATATATGCATGTATATATATATATACACACATAAATGTACATAAAATATATACATACAACATATATGTAACTATGAAGTGGCTCAAAGGCTGGGATATTGCACATTAAACTGAAATACGTAATTAAAATATGAAAATTGCACATTGCACATGTCCAAGGTTGTCACTAGAATGTATTATTTTTAAAAGCATGTTACAAATATTGTAAATCGAAAATATTGTAAGCTATGTGTAATCATAATCAGCATTGAACACGAAAGGAAATAATGTGCACATCAACACACCAAAAATATCGATACTGTTAATGTGTTATGCATGAGACGACCTGTGTAGCTGGGCGTCATCTTTATTCTGTATATATACACACACCTCTTTATACTTGTATACTGAATGTGAAAAATAGGAACTCAAGTTTGTACGGTTATTGAATTAAATATATTTTAAAATGGAACACATGAATAGAATAGGGCTATTGTCTAGCACTTCAAGCTCGACACTGAATTTACCATTTGATCGTACATTTTTCCCCCTCACATCCAAGCAGCATTTCATCCAAAATATAACGAAATTGTGACTCAAATATAGATTTATCGCTACGACGACGTTGCCCAATGTATCGTTTAATATTTGAACGAGCAACATTTTGCTTAGTCTCATGATCAATGACGCCCCTCCAACAGGAACCGGATGAAAAAGCAGCACACAAGCAGACAAGTTTTGTAAAAATAGCCAACTTTATGTTCCCATAGTACTAAGATAGTTTTACAAACAGAATGGTATGCACAAAGCCTTCCTTCGCTTTCTGTCCAAACTCCTGAGCGTTCAGGTTGCCAGCTCCAACTCCACCCCCAAAAAAGGAAGAAAAAAAATAACCAACACGCACACATAAAAAAAGGCAGTAAGATGTCCATCTGTACCGCTCAGCATTACATGCAGAGCGTCCTGTAGCCGCTGCATCAGGACCGGATCCACAGATATATATATTACATATTGACAAAATACAAAGGAACTATGCACTGTGTGGGGGGAGGGGGGGAGGGGAGGGGGGGGGGATGTGAATACAAGAGATCAAAATAATCTTTATTCGTTCCACTTCATGTACGTCTAAACAAATTGTATAAACAAAGAAACAAAACTCTTGAATTGGGGACAAAAAATGAAAGCGAAACCAAAACACGCAGCCGTCTTGGTATATAAAATGGGACGCGCAGCAGAAGGGCTTCTGGCATCTTTCGGTACAGTCCGGTACATCATGGCAATGATTTGGTCGACGTACAACCAAGTGCTTGGGGGGCACCTGCTCCCCGTCTTCAATCACACGCTCACACCCAGTTATCCAATCACCTTTGTTCCAACAACAAAACAAACGAAAAAAATCTCAAAGAAATACTAGCTATGGAGGAGAGCAGAGTCCTGCTTCTCCCTCCACCCCAATGTCTCGTCCTTCCTTCCTTCTTTCTTTCTGCCCGTGTTGCAGAGGAAGGTGTGTGCTCAGTCACACATCTCCTCTGGCAGCTCGTGGGGGTTGAGGATGCCCGGCACAGACATCTGAATCTTGTGCTTCTCCTCCTGGGCCTGGCGGAGAGACGTCTCCCTCTCCTCCAGGAACAGGTCCGTGGTGTCCTCGCCGGCAAACTCCTGCAGGAGAAAGAATGCAAACACAGGTCAGCCACAAGAGGGGCGCACACACACACACGCACAGCCATTGGCTTGATAATAGTGCTGGTTAATTCAGTCATTCATTCACATTAAAGAGCATCTCCATCACTGATGATGTCATCACTGACCTTGATCTGCACCAGGAAGTCTCTGAGGTGCTCCTTGAAGGCAGGGATGTCCTGGTTCAGGCTGAACAGGCCTGTGACAAACACCTTCACCTGGGCACTGCAGAGAACACCGTAGACACTTACAACATAATCGCTTAACTCCATACAGTCACTTAAATACACAGTCGCTTAACTATACCACAAACCATGCAGCCATAACGGAACTACAGGACCGTGATACAACATACAGCCTACAAGCATACACCCAACTACACAGTGTCACTTCACTACAGGACCTGATAACAGAAAACACAGTCACTTAACTACAGCACAGATGTGTCATTAGTCACCACCCAAATATAATTACAATATTTATTCACCAATATTGCAGTAATCATCAATGCCTTCATGTACTGTTAAAAACATTGAGCAAACAAAAAGCTGCAACAATTGGGGGCTAAACTCAATGAAAGAGTAAGCCGTTGAAACATTAATTAACATTGAAACATGATTTAATTCACAGGCTTCTTTCTAAAGATTAAAGTTTGGCATACGCTCTGCGAGCCACTGAGAAGGCCCACCAGCTGAGAATCACTGCTCTACTACTTACTCCTGCAGGTGAGGGAAGGCGGTCTTCAGCAGGTTGGCTACGTACTCCTGGACGTACACCTGGTTGGTAGGGTTGGCGGGGCTGAGAGGAGCGCTGATCTTGCCCTCCTCCACCAGGTTGAACATGTAAGCCAGGATGGAGGCGTGCATGGTCAGACCTGCAGAGGGCAGCAGAGAGCGGCTTCGTCAGAGGGGGGTGAGAAGCTACGCATGCCAAAGCCCTAGTGTCACAAATCAATCAGACTGTAGATTATTTATTTAAAGTCTGATGGCAGACGAGCTCAAATCTGGGAGAACGGGGCCTTTCACTTTCATATTTGTCTTCGACCAATCATGTTGCTGGAGGCGGGGATCTGTAAGCGCGTAATTGGCAAACACAAACTCAGCCAGCACTAGGAAACTGTTAAGAAGTGTATGTAAAGGTTTTAAATCAACACTGTGTATACTGGCCACTGTAGAAATACACTTATTAAAAACCCCCTTCTGAAAGCTTCATCCACTCCTTAATTTTCTTCGGCAGAACATCTCCATAACGAAAAAAGGAAACTAGACGCAACTCCGCCCCTTGCAGTTTCTGGTTTCCAGAAAGTTCCCCCCCCAGAAGATCTGCTATAACATAGTAAGACTGCTGGATCCCAGATTACCAAAGCCCTGACAAAAAAACAAAATCGTATGTACAAACTTTTTTTACACATTGATTGTAAAGGAGTGGAACTCATGTGAAGGGCGCGTACCTGCGGTGTGGGAGGTGTCTGTGACCACGGAGAAGATGTGTTGCAGGATGTCACAGAAGTACGTCTGGTAGAAGCTCTGCGCTGCGGCCTCCTCCTGGGCCACGTTCTGCAGCAGCGTGTAGAGGATCTGGAGACCTGGAGCACCAGCAGAGTGAGGAGGACGGTCTCACTCATAGCAACAACAAACCACCACGACCATACATCAGGCGGGACTCATTTTAAACTAATGTCCTGTTCTTCTTGTGTTGTTTCACTTCAGCCTCTTGAGTGAAACACCTTGCGTTTTCATTCATTTTGTTTTGTTTTGAGACAATGTGAGGTAGAGGAGAGGAACAGGAGAGGAGGGGAGAAGAGGTGAGGAGGAGAGGAGATGTGAAGAGGAGGAGGGGAGAAGAGATGCCGTGAGAGAGGACAAGAAAGACGATCAGAGGAAGATGTGAGCGGGTCAGACCTGTGTCCGCTACGTTCCTCATGGTGTGCTTGAAGGCCCAGATGATGGAGTCCAGGACCAGCTTGAACTGGGCCGGGGGGATGGACAGGAAGGCGGGGAAGCATTGGGAGTTGACTGCCTGGAGCAGGTAGAAGAAGTGGGTCCTGTGCTCCGGGTACTCCTCAAAGTCCTGGAGGAGCAGAGATCAGGCTATTAACAAGATGGTCTCAAAAGTCCTGCCGGTACATGCATTTCGCAAAACATGCAATTCTCTAACATTTTAGACGAGTCATCATATGACCAGTCAAAATGATATGTCTCGATATTTTCATTGGGATGTCAACTCATTTCACCAACACACCCTGATAGTCTTGATGACTTGAACTACTACTATTCAGTCATTTAGGAGACGCTCCCATCCAAAGCCATTTGCAGTGAATTCAGATACACGTCACCAAGGAGCAGGTAGGCGTTAGAAGGGCATCTTGCTCAAGGATGACCACCTCTTGGCTGGGAACACCCTAACCACTACACTATCCCTACAACAACAACAACAACAACAACAACAACAGGTATGCGTGTCATGTGTATGTGAGCCATGTGTATATGCGTGCCGCCGCCCACCTTGTTGATCATATTCAGCGTGCACTCAAAGACGGCGTCGAAGATCTTGGGGATCTCCGTGGTGATGTGCGCTCCCAGCTTGTTGACGATGGTTGCCATGGTGCTGAGGACCTCGGGGTCACGGGCCGCAGGCACGTTCCGCTGGTAGTCGATGAGCACCGCCTCCAGCAGGGGGGGCACAAAGTTATCACCCACCTGAGAGAGAGGGAGAAAGTGATTATTTACATACAGCTACTTGATTTTACACCAATTACGGGGCAGGTCTGTTGGATTGGGAGGTAGAAGTACATTCTGGTCAATATATTTTCATTTGAATGATTTAAGATGACATTGTCTGGGATTGGGGTCAACATCGTATAGCTTTAAAGATGGCAAGGACCTTCAAAGATTTAAAATGGTTTTATTCTTTCCATCTACTTGTTTGCACTGTTGAGGAAGCCTGAAATGTAAGAATGTGCGTGTAAGAGACAACAAAGTCTAACAGTTGACCATGTTCTCCCAACACCTGGGACTGCATGGAATAAGAAGGAGCGTTCTGATCCTCACCATCTGGGGGTCGTTGGAACGGCTGACCCAGCCCGAGATGAGCTTCAGGGTCTCTCTCTTCACCGTCCGCATGCTCCTGATCAGGGGCTGCTTGGTCACCATCTCCCCTGTAGGACAACACACCATGGACTGGTCAATACTAGTACTACTACCATTATAAAAGACAGACAGACAGCACTACTAATAAGAGCAGACGCAGACAGACGGACGGACAGACCGCAGAACTGACCGTTGCTTTGGATGGCGGAGGAGATGTTTTCACTCAGACACTTGTAGACGTTGAGCATGTCGAGGTAGATGCGGCCCAGCTGCACTACGAAGGGGTGGCCCACGGCCTTGCAGGCCCTCACGTTGGTCTTCAGGATGCTGCCCAGCTGCCGCACCGTCTCCGCATCCTTCAGGATGTCCACGTTCTACACACAGAGCAGAAACCCAACCAATCATGTCCACGTTCTACACACAGAGCAGAAACCCGACCAATCATGTCCATGTTCTACAGAGAGCAGAAACCCGACCAATCATGTCCATGTTCTACACAGAGAGCAGAAACCCGACCAGGGTTTCCCACAGCTGTCTACAGGAGAGGCGCAGCACCTCCGCTAAAATTAGGCTGTGAAAAAATATATGGCGACGATGTGCCGCGTCCGTTCCTAATATAATATTCTATAACATAGGCTAATAATACTAATTAATCGAATATATCAATGAAATCAAACAGACAGAGAGTTCTGTTCTGTCCGATTATGCAACATGCGATCATGACAAAACCCTTATCTAAGTGTAGAAGCGTTTGACTGAACATTTAAAATACATGTGAATTATGGATATCAGCCTTTAGAACAAATGCGGCACCATTCAGTTTAACGGCGAAAATGCAGACAGGGCGAGAGGCTTACCTTGGTGGCCTGCTGGATGATGCTGTCCCACACCTGGTTGGGCAGCATCATGTACTTCTCTATCAGGTGCTCCTGCACTGCCTGGTCCGTCTGGGCTCCGATCATATAACCGACCGCCTCGTAGAACGTATGGACCTGAGCACAGGGAGGACACGCATGAGTTATAGAAGAGACCGTATTTTACTTCCTGACTACAAGTGTGACAGGTATGTGTTACTTCCTGACTACAAGAGTGACAGGTGTGTTTTACATGCTGACTACAGATGTGCGTGTTGCTTCCTGAAGAGTTACTAACTCTACAGGTGTGTGTGTGTGTGTTACCTGCTGGGGCTGCAGGTCACAGATGATGGTGTTGATGTTGCTCAGGATCTCGTCTATGAAGGGCATCACCTCGCCCACCTGAACCTGCACAAAGTGGCGCCGGCACTTCTGGGCGATCTTGATGAAGGTGTCGCACGCCATGTCCTGCACGCCGTCGTGGGTCTCTGGCGACCGAAAGAAAGGGAAAACAGTCAGTTTTTGGGGGGGGGGGGTTTTACCCAAAAGGTCATGCATTTATTTGGCTATTCAGGTATTTTGCCTAATGCATTTGGGAAGCATTCAAATAGTCTTTTTAGAGCTTAGAGGTTCCTTTCTTGCACAGAAAGCACAAGAGGAGAGCTCTTGGAATGGAGTGTGGTCTCGTGCACTAGTTTCTCTGTCGTCATTTAGCAGACACCTTTATCCGCAGCAACTTGCAGTGTATTTATTTTTTGTCATTAAGGAGCAGGTTATGGGTTAGGGCATCTCGGCTCAAGGACGCCTACAGGTGGGGTTCGACCACAGAACCTTTCGGCTGGGGGTCAAACACCATCACCACTTGACGAGTCTCACAAATCAGACTTGAGATTACTAGTCTTACGGCAGACGAGAATCTGGGTGAAGGGGCGTTTCTCTTTCTTTCGCTTCATATTTGTTTCGACCAATCATGTTAGGATGCATAGTAGGACCACTGGATCCCAGATTACCACTAGACTATCCTGCCCCGCCCCATGTAGCTTGGCTCACCGTGCATGAACTCAAAGAGCTTGTTGACGACGGTCTTGAGGAACTTCCAGTGGGCCCGGAGGAAGCGCGGGTACTGGCCCACGATGTACATGATGTTGGAGGCTATGATGGCCTTGTTGTCCTTCCCCCGCTTCTGCTCACACAGCCCCAGCAGGTCCTGAAGGCAGGGACACACGGTTAGTGTTATTATGTTATTGATCACCAGTTAAACTGATACAAACCCTCCTCCGATGTTATTATCCAATTAACGCTGACCACCATAATATCGTCCTATTACTATATTACCTATAACATTAATAATATTAATGTTGAGGTGGGCATTCTCAACGATGTACACATGTTCCCATAATATAAACAGCATTTGGTAGGACCACGGGGAGGAGTCACACAGATGCCTACATTTACACTTGAAGTGACGTCAACTTGTACATAAGGGGGCAGTATAGCCTGTTATACACAAACCGCCGAGTATAGGAAAAGGAATTGCGTCACACCGTTTCTTTGGATATTGTTTTGCTGTAAAAAATCCAAATCCCTCCAAAATAAATCTGAAAATACAGTGTGCATCCATATTATGCTCAGGTCTGGTGGTCGAGTCTAAGACATAACTCTACCTAACCGGATGTCCCCTCCCTGTTCGTGTTATTGGACACGTATCTTCGTAGAGACAGCAAGACTGCAAATCTACGCATAACCGGCAAAATGGGGGTGGGGCGAGTAGTAAGCATAAAGAGGTCATTACCTTGATGACGGTGACCAGGAACCTCTTCTCATCCTCCTCGTGCATAGCCCCGCTGATGGACCCGATGGCCCAGCAGAGCGTGTTTAGGTTCCTCCAGGACCACTCTGTGCCGTTCACCTGGTTGTGGAGCTTCTCCGTCATGATGCGCTCCGTGTCCGCATAGTCCAAGTGAGTCAGGTACACTGTGGTAAACAAGACAGGTAAACATCATGAGACACATTACCATTATACATCTGCCCATCCAGCACCCAATGCCGAATGGGCAGACCCAGAAAAGAGGGGTCCCTCTTTTGTGTTCCTGAAACATCTCTTGGTGGAGTACGGGAGTTGTCATGTCTCACCCAGCGTCTCCCTCATGTTCTTGTAGAGGTTGATGGAGTCCGTGTCCTTCATGAACTCCCGGACCACCTCCCCCTGGTCGTTCTCCACCACCAGCACCTCCTCGGGCTTGGCCATGCGGCTCACCATCAGCAGACGAACCTGCACATACGATATTGATGATATTAGTGTATATACGGTTTACCACAGTAGACTCATCGACCACTCTTTGATCTAGGCATGAATACATGAGTATATCTAAATACAAGTTTTGTATTAGCTTAAGCTTATTCAATAAGATTAATTATGTGGGTGTATTGTAGTTAATCCAAATTAATTAAAATTAAAATAACAAAACTAAATTCAAATAACAAAACCAAATTCAGTGTCAATGGGGGAGAGGAAAAAAAAACACTACTTTGGATGATCAAGTTTGAATCTACGGAGCAACTATTGAAGATATCTCGCCAATATTTGGAGTTGCATCATGGCAAGGTAACCACACAGCCCAGACCTCTACCAAACTTTAATGATGCTTTAATGCCTTGCTCTAGCAGTTGATCTCGGCTGGTACAATAGAGGAAAATGATGTCCATTTCCATGTATGACAGTTGGACCATTTTAAGGTTTAAAAAACTATCCTCAGGAGTATTTCTCATCGAGAGTCATCACGTGAAGTGGTAACCATGGCAACAGCCAGACTGCCGTTTAGATTCAGGGATGTGATCGGGTGAGCAAAAAAAAAAAGAGCAGGAAAATCTTTTAGAACCCATCACGGCACCTTTTTGGGAGGGAGGCATAAGCTCCAATGTGGACACTGTGAAAATGCTGGGTTTTTAAAACAACAGCCATTTCCTGCAATCTAACATGACTTGTCATGAACCTTTAAACAGAATATATATATATATATTTTTTTTTTTTAAAAGGTCCAAGAAATTGGACCTTAATCCATTTGTTTATTATTATTATTATTATTATTTGCATTACATGTTTACAGTCTGAATATAGAAATCAATGCCATGAACGTCCAATACAGATTGATAACCATAGCCATAATATTTGCAAACCCATTTAACAGGTTTATTTTATTCTAGGTTAGTGTTCACCATAACCACCCTTATGTTTTACAACAGCACTTTATTTACAAGATCAGACTTTTATCTTGAGAAGTTCAATGAGTTACCGCCCCCTTCCTTCACCGTTGTAACCATTTGACTGATCTCGGATCCAGCCGTCCTACTATGTTATAGCAGAACTTCTGGGGGGAGACGGCACAGAGCCTGGGCCGGAAACCAAAAAACTGAAGGGGCGGAGTTACACTCTGTTTCCTGTTTCGCGCAAGTAGATGAAGCTTTCAGATGTTGATATTCAGTAACAGAATTTCAGCTTGCAGCTTCAGGTGATAAAACTTTTTTACGCTTTCTGAAAATTACACAATAAAAAATATATATTATTACAAATCTGCATGATTCACATGGGTCATTTTTTTTTCTCGGAAAACCAGAATTCCGGGTAAGAATCACATCCCTGTAGAATACGATGCGTTGGGCCACACCCCCCGGGGCTCACCTTGGAGAGGACGGGCAGGTAGAGGTGTCGTCGCGGCGGGACGTCGGACAGAAGGGGGGAGGTGGAGGTGGAGAAGGGGCTCTCGCGGTACAGCTCGGCCGCCAGGTGGTTCCAGTACTCCAGACAGATCTTGAAGATCTCCGTCTCCTCCACCTCCGACACCAGCAGCATGTAGTGCAGGGCCTGGGAAACAAGGAAACCACACACGTTAACACTGGGGAACTGGAGGAGGGGGAGAAACACTGGAACACCAGAACCAGAACCCCTTCCTATTTCTCACCTCCATGAGAGTCTCCCTCAGGTTGGGTCTCCTCTCGACCAGCTGGCCGTGTTCCTTGAGGAACGTGCAGAGGAACAGACTGAGGTTCTGGATGAAGTTCTGCTCGTCGTCCTTCCCGTTGGAGTAGGCCAGGCGGATGTTGGTGTTGAGGGGCAGCATCTGAAAATGGGTCATATGGTACCTGTTTAATGAGGTCTAATTGACTTCCACCTGCTTGAGCCCCCCAACCCTACTCGCGTTCCAACCAGACGAATCTGCAAGCTCATGTTTTATTTGGTCTGGCATATGCGTCTGGCCCCCCTCCCGTTCAGACAGATCCAGCCGACCTGGCCGGGGTCGGGCCAATCACAACCATTTATCTAATATGGGGGCGGGTTTGATACGATGTACAGAGGAGCGCCGTTGAGGCAATTCTTGTATACAACCAAGATGGCTGCCGCTGATGTGGAATAGTCTGTTGAATGTTGAACGCACTACATCACACATTTCGTTGCTCTGATTGGTTGTAGGTCTATCCAATTGCGCCCAGAACTCGGCAGTTCCAGACTAATATGCAAATTGGTCTGGCTATGTCAGGCTATGAATTACCTGTTTGAGCTGGCACATGGTGAGGGTGAACAGGTTGACAAACTGCTCCTCGTACTGGTTGACGCTCACGCCCGCGATCTCCGTCAGACACTTGAGGGTCACGTTGCGGAACATCGGCACGTCCAGGAACTGGTGTACAGGTAAAGAGCAGAGTTAGCACCGTGTACAAAGACTGAAGTCTTGACTAAATAAACTGTGTATGAGAGATCAACCCAGGTATAAGAACATGGGAGTCCCACACAATGTAAAACTGTTCCTGTGATCGTTACACAGTTGCAATGCAAGAGCACCTTTATGAAACCTTTCCATCTATTTTTACACATATATTTTCATGGGGTTGGTGCCTTTATGGACAGGTGAGTGAGGATGAACAGGAACATGGGTGGAAGAATAGAGGGAGCGGCATGTAGCATAGGAGAGCCGGTCAGAATCTAACTTGGGTCGCTACAACTTGACATATCGCCCATGGTTAGCGTGCTGGTGGGCTGAGCCACCGTCACAATCAATGATATCTGGAGAAGCGCTTAGTCTAGACCATCTACCTTGTACACCAGAGTGCTGATGAGCTTGGTCTCGAAGATGTAGCCCAGGGGGATCCAGTTCAGAAAGCGCAGCAGCGTCTCCAGTGTGGCATGGACCAGAGGTGCATTCTGGGAATTCTCCTAAAAAAAAAAAAAGAACAGGGACACATTAGGGTCAGAGGTGCATTCTGGGAATCCTCCCAACAATAGAACAGGCACACGTTAGGGTCAAAGTACAGATATTGGGAACAGTTCAGCTCGGTCGATCTACTTCTACTCACCATGACGAACTGGCACAGCTGGAATATTTGGGAGAACTCGTTGCACATGCTGGAAGACAAGAGACATGAGATTATGAGTCTAGTGTGGACTTAAGAGTAGTACTAGTCTAGTGTAGAGTTAGTGTAGTACTCGTTACCTGTCCTTGAGGTGCTTGGCCTTGACCTGGGTCATCTGTCCGCTGGAGAAGTCGAACACCTCCTCGCTGAGCAGCTTGAGGATGGTCATGTTGTTCTGACAGAGGCTCTCGCTGGTGCGGCTCGCCCCCACGATGTCACTGATGAAGTTGGGCCAGTGCTTGGGCCACTCCTGCTTCAGGATCTGGTGGGACAGAGGGCTACAGCTGAGCATCACCGCCTGATACGACCTCGATCACTAACACTTTAGCTACCATATAGAGACACCATATAGCGACACTTTCGTAGCCATTTGGTATGCTGCGGCTTAACTTAATTTCCCGTCTGGGATCAATAACGTATTATCTAATCTTACTGGAAAACTACGGGATCAATAAAACATCCATCTATCCATATCTTCTTCTACGCTCATTATGGGGTGGTCGAACCTCGAAGACAGCATCCGATTGGCTCAAATTGGTGCAAAGTGATGTCACGGTGACAAGCATCTTGACCAGCCATTACTTTTAGCCAATCAGAATAAAGCACAAGTCTGTGACCAGAGATGGAGTGCTGATTTTACTTTTATTTCAGGCAACTTTAATTAAGTCGTTAAGACGACTTAATTAAATAGAAGACAACATTGAGGCTGTGGCGTTTGTTTACCTGAACAAGGATCATGTTGAGTTTTGCAATGTACACGCCCTCCTTCTGAAAAGACAAACACAAGCAATATTTAAATGTTTACATTTCAGGTTTGACTACATGCAACGCAGAATAACAGCACAGATAGGACACAAAATGAGAGCAATGGCCACCGTACCTCTACGTTAACAGGATCAGAAGAGGTCTTGATTATCAACCCAACAACATACTTCTTGATTCCTGTGAAATTGAGAAACGTGTGCGTTAGAGAATGCAAGCTACAACCTCTGCCTAGCAACACAATGCAACCGACTGATAATACATAATAAGACAACAGAGCATCGTGGCAAACTAAAGCTTGCCAAGTTCATAAATTAAAGCTAATTTAGTTACATTCATACCGTCACACTGATTTCTGGGGAGAATCTTCCAGCGAGTTTTGATAACCGTTTCTAGGATCTGCAGGGCGTAGTACTAAAAAAAAGACAGGTTGGGGTTAGGGACTGAGAAATACAATGAATACATATACGATATATACACATTATATAGGCATCACAGAGGGAAGACTGGAGGAAGTAAAGACATCAGAACACAGAAGAACTAAAGATGATAGACCATCAGATGCCAATCGCAACCGCTAATAGGATTAACATTGAAGTAATAATACAGCCTAAAACACTTTTGACATTGTTATAAAATGGCTATTGGTGATGTACAACACACCCCAGGTCCTATTCTTCAGACTGGTTAATATCAGGCTTCTGCTCCTTTTCCTACGTTACCCAGAATGTGTGTGTCCTCTTACTAAATTACTGATTTCTCGCCATAGGAATATTTCAAAAATGAAATATGCAGTGATTCTGAGACAGAACCCCTGAGTTGTTGTCATAGGGGAATGAAACAAATATCTGATACTTATGTTGGATGCTACAGCGATTTGAAGACATACTCTCCTATTAAACCCCATTGTAACTGCAATGTTTCCGTGTGACGTAGTAGCGTCTACAGAAATCGAGTTTAGCCGTGGCAAAGTGAAATACTACACAAAACGGTAAAATAGGACCTGGGGTGCACCTATCACCAATAGATGTTTAAAACGATGTCAAAGTGTTTTAGGCTGCATTATGCCATTAATAATATTAGGGTATCCTCGTTGCATTTCCCACTTTCTTTGCCCTCACAAATCTCCTGAACCGACATTTAGTGGTTTTACGCTCAAGACTTGATGTTGTTCGCCATTGAGAAGATGGTTAGGGTTAGGGTTACCTCATTAAGATAAAACGTACTTCATTAATTCCAGGCGAGAAATGAAGGATTATAGCATATATTTGGTGTGTATTGAGATCAATAAGGTGTGTGTATCGTGTCTCTGCCGCCCACCTTTGTCTTCATGTTCTGGGAGAACTCCAAGATGGTGTCCACCCTGGTCCAAGCATCCGGATGATCTTTGAGGTTCGTCAACACCTCCTGTGCCATCCGTTGCTGAAAAACAAATCATGTTTATAGAATATAACCGACTAAGAGACCGGATCATGGTTAGGGCAGTTGTTGCCAGGGTAATGTTGGTCCTAGTGTTTAGGGTAATGTTGGTCCATGCTAGGGTAATGTTGGTCCATGCCAGGGTTATGTTGGTCCTAGTGTTTAGTCGTTTAGCAGACACTTATCTAGAGATGCACCGGTTGGAATTTTCTTGGCCGATACAGGTTTTTTTAAAGAGAGAGACAGAGATGAAAGTCTTTTTTTAAGGGCTTTATTACCCAACTGGAAACAGGCAAAATAATAAACACTAGAACTAACTTAAATTTAACAATAACTATGGATCTAGTAAAAAAGAGACAAAAATCTAGCAGAAAAGCACTCTTCACTCGAGGACAAAACACAGAATCAGGAAACACGGCAGTAGCAGGTCCGTTTGCAAATTAAATAATTGGCAAGTGATAAGAGTTCTCACATGCGATGTACGCAGGCATGAGCACCAAACCACAGGGTGTCGGAATGTGCTGATTGACAGGGGGAGAAGCGAGAACCTGCTTCTTGGCGCTGGCAGCGCGAGCATGCTTCCTGGTGCTGGACGCGGGAACGGGACTTCGCCCACGATTGTGACAGATCCATCGTGCGGCACATGCGCGTACATTTGACCGGCACAGAATCGGATATATGAGACTCAGACTCCGCTGAAAACCAGCCGATTCCGGTCGCCAGCCAATCTATCGGCGCATCTCTACTTTTATCCAAAGCAACTCACAGTGGATTCAGATGTTATTAAGGAGCAGGTAGGTGTTAGGGGGCATCGTGCTCAAGGATGCCTACAGGTTAGGCTGCAGACATTAGGGGATTGAACCCAGTACCTTTTGGCTGGGAGTTGAACACCCCTAGCCACTACACTATCCTGTACGCTGATGTTTGAGTGTGGTGATCATGAAGGGGGACCTGATGTAAATCCAGCCGTTCTACAAAACGGGCACGGGGAAGCGCTCCTCACCTGTGATCCGATGTCGTAGTACATGGAGTTGACCACATTGTCCAGCAGGTTGATGTCCAGCTTCTGAGAGAAGTCCAGCAGCTGTCTGGCTGCATGATCCGCCAACATGGTCATTTCTGCTGGCATGGAGCTGCCGTGGGTTCAGGGGAGAGACACCACGTTAAAACCAGCACCATACAACCCTGCTTCTCTGAGGCCATGTACACACTAACTAAACATCTTTCCTTTCTCACTTTTGGCCTTCCAGCTACACTTAAAAGTGTTTTCGTCTCCTCAAGAGAATACATTTGAAACCGCTGGTCTTGTTCGGCTTATAGTGGAGTAAAACCAGAGTTTTCCTGTGGATGGACAGCGTTTTGAAAACACTAGTATGGACTGAAGCCCGAGTGTGAGACCATGCTGTACACTTTAACACACAGGTGCCTGGTCACCTGCTTGGGCTAGACAACCATTTGAAAAGAATGAATTTAGTGTGAAAGCTTTGGTCAGTGCCATTGTGTTTAAAGAATGCTTTTGTAAAAGGCAGAAGATGGCAATGACACAGTACAAAGTAAACGGAAACCTAAAATAAAAAACATGACCTCATGGGAGCAAACGCAGCCATACAACAACAAGCAGTCATTTAAAGTATGCTGGAGGTATGTTTACTACAAGCCACTCCAAATGGGTAAATCTACTACAGTGGGTACAGGTTCAAAGCCATATAGTTGTGTCAAAGGAAAATGTGTTCCGATACAACGAATACCGTACGTCGAATTAATAGTCGGTGACGTGTTTAGTAACCGAGTTGATATATAGGCTGATCTACATGTCAACTGATGTAGCACTGTATGAAGCTCACATATAAGACTTAAAGAGATTGTGTATTTGGGGAAATATGTCGGCATTCTTGCTGGTTCTACTTTCATACGATTTCACCATTTCAACGACATGTTTACAAAACGTCATTTGAAAGAGGGCCAGTCTGGTTAATCCGCCAAAACAACGATGCTTTACTGCAATACGCCCTGGAATTTCACCACCTATAACAACAAGATGATGCTGCCAATGTGTCCTGTAATTACATTTCTAGTTAGGGTTAGGGGGGGGGTAGCCTAACCGTGAGGACACACTTCCGATGTGTTAGTAAACGGTTGCGAGACAAGATGGTGGGGGATCACATTCGACAATGCATAACACTGAGCAATAGGTCCAGAAAAGTGCGTGTAGTTGCAGCCTAGCTGGGTAACTACGAGGTTGGCGCACTATAATTGTGAAACCACATGGTCGGATTATTCGAGACGTTCTGGTTGGAGGAAACAGCGCCCCGCCGTGGTCTCACACGGACACGACCACCCCTCCCTCATACACAGGTTTTTATGTATCATGCCTCTTCTGCATCCCATCCCAATTGATGCAGTTTAAATGTAATTAACAAAAACGAGACGTAACAAAGCACATACATAATAATCGTTACTCGTGTAGTTTTGCGTCAACATAACATCGCGCAATTGAGTCAGAACAGATCAAAATACAGTTGAATTGGGGATTGAATAGGGATTTTTTTTTAAACTTACCCAATGTGTCTTGCACGTTTAATATGAAGCTTGTTTGATCCGAGGAAGCCGTCCCTTTTCACACGAATAAAAGTGTGTTCTCAACCAACGCGTTCGGTTTTCAGTGGAAAGTGTCAGATCTTTGCTTATCTCATGGTCCACGCTTCTTCAAATCCCCACACTACTCTTCACATCGGCTAGTTGGTTAGCTCCTCGGGCTAACAAAACATCAGCTCTGCATTCGGGTACACCTTTCAACGTTTTGAGCGCTCAAACACGTCCAATATACTCCACTAGTTCGCACTCAATATCTTCTAAATAGCAAAAAAACTAACAAAATCCACCTCCGAAATCAATGATAATCCGCTCAGTTAGCAGCTATTAAGTTAGCACGCTAACGCACAAGTCATTGATCCCTCCGTTCTCCGTTAGCTACAGTTAGCTATTAGCGAGTTAGCACGCTAACGCACAAGTCATTGATATATCCGCTCCGACCGGCTAACAGTTAGCTATTAGCACGCTAACGCACAAGTCATTGATTCCTCCGCTTCCCGTGGCTAACAGTTTAAGGTGAAGCTAACAGCCGTAGCTTTTGCGGATACACCACATCCAAAAATATACTCTCGACTTGTTTTATTTGTTGGGCTTCTCCTCGTATGAAGTGTATTCAAGCAGTGGTGTGTGTGTGTTTTAATGTGTGTGTGTGCCAGTGTGTGTGTGTCTTCCTCTCCGTTCATCCTCCAGACCAGGACCGGTTGAAACCGGTTCAGGCCGGGATATTCCGTCTCGGCCCGTGGCGCGCGCCGCGGAAAATTTTGGAACGCGTACACGCCCCTCGCCGACGTTTGATTGGTGCCGCAATTTAGCCCAAGCCGGCTCCCCATTGGCCCAAATAAGCAGTCAGTCGGAGTAAAACCGCCCCCTCTCTCTTGAGAGCGCCATGTGTTTGTGTTTGTCCTTGCCTGGACGCACCCACACGTCGGGTTGAGTTTGTTTTAACGGTTTAATGCATTTTTTAATAATATTGTTAATTATTATAATGATCAAAAAGATAACCTAAAATAAAATATCATTAATAACAATATCACTTATTACTTACATATTATTCATAATATTAGTCATGAGCACTCCAATACAAGTGCAAAAAATGAGGTTATTTTATTGTAATGATAAAATATTAGAAGCCACTCGACAAGTAAAAACTTTATTTCGTACATTTTCCAAAAATAGTTACAAAGCAGTAGTGGGAATTTATGAACTCAAATACACGCACACAAAATAAATGTACTGCAATGACAAACGTATGTGTTATGATTGGCCGTTTGACAAGTTTATATTTGAGACGATTTGCACGATAATTACAACACCATGGGAATTTATTAAAAGAATGTTAGCATACATCATTGCAATTAACACAAAACAGTGAAAAGGGTAGCCCACAAAAACACACATTTCCCTTATGAATTTGTCATACATATATACATATAGTTGAATGAACTCTATTCATCACCATTAAATGTGTTTTAACTTCAAGGCTACCAAGTAATACTTCTATTACCTTGTCCTTATTCTCGCATAGCCAGACCTATCTCCACACTCTGTCTCGTTTGTATTTCTCTAAACCAATCACAATCGTCTTGGGCGGCGCCAAGCCCAGGATGCAGCGACGGTGCCAAAATAACCCCACAAAAGTAAACGCCACATAAAACGACGTCTTCTGCCTTTTTGCACAATCCAAATCCATTATCAGCGTGTAGGTTTGCTATCTCGGAGGTTGCTGTTTTTTCACGTAGCGAACGGGGACTTTGAAAACGGTAACACGCAGATAGCGGAAGGGGAGGAGAATTCCGAAATAGTCGGCCAATGGCAGGCTTTTATCCCCACGGCCTACATCCTGTCAGCCAGACTACCTTTTCCTATACCTTGTTTCAGTTGAGCTTGTTTCACTATACTTTGACTGCAAATGAAACACACCCCTTCTAGTTCTCCCCATCACTTGCCCTGTTTAATGTTGTGCTATTTTCTGTATGCAGGCTAGTCCCGTCCCTGTGCTTCTCCACCTCCTCCTCCTCCTCCTCCTGCTGCTCCTCACTGTCGGTCGAGTATGTCTCCTGACCGTCTGACAATTTCTCCTGGTCGTCAGAGTAGTGGTAGCTTTCATCGGCAGAGTGGCTATTGCCCTCCTCCTCTTCCTCCTCTCCATGTTTGGTCTTTCCTCCAGTGAGGTCTGATCCCAAGCAGTGGCCGTCGGTGAACTTCTTCCGGTAGCCAACAGGGGAGTTGGACTTGCAGCTAAGAAAACAAACAACAACCAATAAAGAATTCAGATCAACAGAATACCTCTCCATTCGACATATTACATCAAATTAAACTTTATTTATACAGTACTTTTCATCCTAACAAGATGATCAGGATGATCATAATGCTTTGGAGGAGCTGTGTTTGTGGGAGTGTCCACCCAGTTGTATGATGTATAGAACTACCACTACCAGCCTACACAGTGGACTGTACCAACTGGTAGGCTGGTCTATCCAGGTCTGGTCTTTACCACTCACAACTAACCCGAACCCTACACTCCAACTTGTGATGTCACTAATGGGTAGATTTTTAAATGTCTCGTAATGGCTAATCAACATCACACCTGGTAGCACAATATTGCCCTTTAACACTGCACACACCGGGATCTGGAGGCGCTGGAGGTCTTGCGTGCGGACCGGGGAGAACCGTTTCCTGTCCCAGACAGGAAGTCCTCTGTCAGGCCACACCCATGCAGCGCCTCCGCGTACCGTCGCTCCACCGCCATCTTGGCATTCCTCTGTTGAAGACAAAGATAAACTTAATTGATCCCAGACGATATTTGAATATATCTAGATTATTCTATTATTCTTTTATATCTTACACAGGCGAGTATAGTTAGATAGTATTTAGTCACAGAGTATTGTCCTTGCTGTGTAATACATATTGTAAATACATTATAAACTATGTGTATTGTAAATACATAGCAAAGCAAAAGTAGTGTAATGGAAAGTTACAGGTTGTTCAACTGGTTCTCTCCTCGACCGGTAACCCTCATTCCTTTCACCTGGTCTCTACCCTCTCACCTGCGCCACCTGTTCCAGGAGCAGAGGTCTCTCCTTCACTCGCTCCTGGATCTCCTTGATCTCCTGCTGGTACTCCCTCTTGCGCTGGAGGTCTTGTTTCCTGGGAGAACAGAGGAGCAGACTAAATAACTCCATACAATTTATAAATCTATCAAGGAACCTCATCACTTGACGCGTGGCTACTCGATGCTGTCGTAGAAGATGACATCATTTTGGAAGTACCAACTGGCACCTTACAGGCCAGTACAGGCCACCGTAGCTTCTCCTGTGTTTGGTGATCGGCCAATACTGCTCCCAGCGTTCGGTGATCGGCCCCAAAAATCCTGATTGGAGCACCCTTACAAGTTACAATCCCAAAGGGCTTCACAGGCCCACATTATACAACACCCTCTAACCCTAAGCCCTCTGAAGGACAAGGAGACACTCCCCCAAACCCAGAGGGAAGAAACCATGAGAAGGAACACAGAAGAGGGTTCCCTCCTTCCAGGGACAGTTAATCCCCCCTTATTGCATATATCTGGCAGCCGTGGAACAGTTGTAGTGTTTATTTTGTGTTGTAGTAGTGCAGTAGTGTAGTAGGGCAGGGATACTTGGCTTAGCTCCAAGCAGTCCCACCTGAACTCCCGGAGTTTGGACGGGCAGGTCTGGGAGAGGGCCAGGTGGGGGTCGTTGGCCTGGGCACACTTCAAGACCACCTTCTGCAGCTTCCGCTCCCTCTGCCTCCTCCTCTCCCGCCCATTCTCCTCCTCCTCCTTGGCCCTCGTCTTCTCCTCCAGAGCCTTTCTGCTCGGGGGGGGGGGGGGGGGGGTGGGCGGGGGGGGC
>OOFB01017806.1:4678-17876 GCA_900323305.1 Trachyrincus murrayi | reverse complement strand
AAGAGGCTACTAGAGATTAGTTAGTTGAATATACTTTTATAGAATATAAAGGCTGCCCCTCCTTTTTCTTTTTGCTGACATGAAACAATCAAACAACGCCAGATAGACCTTTTCTTCTTGGCCATTGACTTCCATTGTTTACAAATCCACTCAAACAAATCTACAAGGTTTTCTCCTGAACTCTTTTCTTCCACAAAAAATATTGTCTCTTAAGTATAAGAGGCAGCCAGTCCAGACTGTAGGCAGGTGGTTTAAAAGTTGACCAGAAACACTGGCCACGTTATACCAGACCCCTGCTGGCCACATGACCAGAAACACAGGCCACGTTATACGAGACCCCTGCTGGCCACATGACCAGAAACACAGGCCACGTTATACCAGACCCCTGTCTCTCTCCCGCTGGGGCCACTTAGCTGCCCTCAGCAGATGACTGTGCTTCAAACCAAAGGTGTAGGCCCAGGTGTGGGACGTGTGCAACTGAATAATAGAGAGGGTGCATGCCTGCTCAGCATATTCTCCCTAGTTAAAACAGACTGTAGTTAGAAGAAAAGATTAGTTTATTACAGTGGGCCTAAAGGGCAAATTGTGTCATTGTGTTAATGCTATGTAGGTATGAATATAGGGGGAAACTAGGAATTAATATTGGATGTTTATTCACAGAGAGTTCGATTACAAATAGAATGACAATTAAATCATATTAGATTAGATTGGATACGTTTTAGTAACTTTATACATGTTTTATGTGTAAGGTTTTGTGTCATTAAGTTTTGTTCCTAAATGATGTCATCTGCAAGTCAGGCTCATCCAGGACATTCTATCCAGGACAAAAAAAAACAACTCTTTATTTAGAGCAATAATTATAATTTTCTGCACATCACCAGTCATTGCTGCAATGCAGTGGTGGACGTTCTAAATAGGTTTGGGAACAGCCGTCAGCTAGACAGCAATGAAAAAGTGTCTGGACAAGGACTAAATTAGCTAATCTAATTTAGCTTGTGTGTATGCCTGCCTGGGAATGTCCATGTCTGTGTGTGTGCAAGAGTGCGTGTGTGTGTGTATGTGTGTGTGTGTGTGTGCATGCACAAAATACACACTGGCGCCTTTTCTTTGAGATACACACATTCTAGCGCTCAGTGTTGTAATTGAGTTGTGGCTGGATACAGGCGGAATACACAACAGCTTGCTAGAGAGGTAAATGATACAGCTATAATTGAAATTAAAAGGTAACCACATTTATCATGCTGAGACTCGGCATAATTGAAAATGGTGTTTGTGTGTTTTACTCTGTGTCAGAAAGAGGGAGGGGAGAAAACTAGGAAAACAAAGGTTGTGTGAATGGTATTAGGAAGTCTTTGTGTGTGTGTGCTGCATTTGGGTGTGTGTGTCTCATGCACTGAGCACAAGGCACAGGAAATCACCTTTCTCTATGTAACACTCCTCACACTGCGAAATGTTGCTAACTTTAATCAAGATGTTAATAAAATGTTGGTGTACATTTGCAAAAACACCGGAGGGTGTGCTCCAATTACCGGGGAATCACACTCCTCAGCACCCACACTGAAGGTCAGGGTGCTTGGGGAGGAATAATGTGGGTTCCGTCCTGGCTGTGGAACAGTGGACTCTTCACCCTCTCTCAGATGATTGAGGAGACATGGTTGTTCGCCAATACAGTCTACATGTGCTTTGTAGTCTTGGAGAAAGCGTGAGATCGACCGGCGTCTTGGGGCAGCGTCTGCAGTGATGCGGGCTCTGTGCCGGACGGTGGTGGTGAAAAAGCTAAGAGAGCTAAGTTGTAAGGCGAAGCTCTCAATTTACCAGTCAGGCTACATTCCTGTCCTCACCAGCTCTGGGTAGTGACCGAAAGAATAAGGTTGCGGATACAATTGAATGGCACTGCTTTGAATGGCACTTTTCAGATTGTTCTGAAACCATTACCACTGAATGAAACAAAAGCAGTTAGAAATAGAACGGGAAAAATGTAGCAACATTTAACATTTCTTGAATGCTACTTGTACCATTGTCCATTTTCTCTCACTGTCTCGCACTCACACACACATGCAGACGTGTGCATTGAAAAACACACACACACACACACACACAAACTCGCACAGAAACACACACTCACACAGAGACATGCACACACACACACACACACACACACAGATTTAATCTTTTTGTTATCTATATTTAAAAGCCTTCTCTAACTTGTCACCTGAAATATTTGGGTGGTGCATTGCCCCCGCAAATGAAAACTCACTCAAAAATTAAATCAAATCTGTACCACTATGTGTGTGTGCCTGTGTGTGTGTGTGCTTGCGTGTGCGTGTAGGAGGTTGAATGTGTAATGAGGTTAGCAAACTAAGACTCCATATCCGTTGCTGTCCTGATGATAAATTATACTGCAGACAGATAGCATCCACTACTGCCTCACACCAATATCCTCTCCACTTCACTCACCCCTCTTTTAGTTTTTCTACACCCTTTGCTCTTGCATATTCTAACTCTATTTCAGTCTTTTATCCTGAACGTCCACCCTGCCCAAAAAAAACTCTGCTCGGTTCTGGATCAATACGGACACAATATCTGCATCAGCACAATGTTGGCGTTCCCATCGTGTGTGAAGGAAAACACATTTTAAAGTGAAACAATCCAACCTCAAAACATTACGTACTACTTGCTAAATGACCTCTCTGTAGCATTACCCGGGGGTAACCCTACTAGTGTAGGATCGTGTGGCCGTGATGACCAGAAAAGTGGAGGCGGTGATGACTGGAGGTCATACACAGAGGTCGAAGGGAAAAAATATAATCATTTATTTTAGTTTGTGTAAGCAATATCTTGACAATATAAGTGGTGTTTTACATAGCATACAGTCCCGAAGTTGAACAGGCAGGCTTGCATTAGCTTCTCAAACACGTGCGTGTCTCGTGTCTCAAAGAAACACACGAGACACGCACTTACCCCCCCATCAGTGACATGCATATACAACATAGTATGCAATGTTTTACATATATGAATTCATGTAATACATTGTTTAAATAATAAATTGGGTAAATTACATTATTTCTCTCTCTCCATCCCTCTCTTCTAAAAATGAATAATATATAACATTGAATAGCCTACTAAACTCATCTTTGCCAACAAGCTGTTTTTCTTATTTTTTGATGCATGTCGGCATCGGTTATGTCGGTTAAGTTGGTTATGACGAGCTAACAAGTTATAATCTCGTTACGACAAAACGGGCACAAAACTATTATACCACCCATAGCAGCTCTCGGTTTCCGTAATTTTGTTTTAAATCAAGCAAGTTGCAAGCTGCATAATATTCACATGAGAAATATTAACATTAACATCTTTCGGGCATCCTTAATGATTCCCGCTATTGCAAAACAAATATGAAGGATGCACACACATCCCTCCAGCATTTAGTCCACTCCCACTCGAATATACTGTCATATTACAGTATTCTCTCCGTCTTTAATGGACCCTGCCTTTTCTTTGACTGATTTGTATTTAACGGTGTAGTCTATTTTGCATAATTGTATTGATTAAATATGAAAAGGATTGAGTACCATGCATTGGCATGATGTATTTTCCTATGCAAAAAAAATAACAAAATGCTCCGGAAGCTTGAATTATATTATGAATATTGGCGGGCAAACTGCAGCCTGCATTTCTATTTTCATCACGAAAATAACACATTCCAGAGGAGCCTTTCCAGAGGAGCGCTAGGTGGTTGGGTGTAGCTCGCTAGGTGGTTGGGTGTAGCTGTGATTCTGTGTTCTTTCACCAATTTGACCATCGGGTTTCAAAGCCCTTCACGGAAAAGTTGAAAGATTGAGGCGAGGTTAAATGCAGAGCCCCACCGTCAGGGCCGGCATCCCGTACAGATGTGTACGAATTCAGCAGCACACAGCTAGGTGCTTGGAGATGAACTCTTTGGCATTACTCCAGTCGTTGAGTGGTTTTGTTCTCAGAATCATATCACCGGAGAAGAAAAGCATACAAGCCACACAAAATACTCCCTCTTTAGATTTGCTGTATCGCAATGTTGGGTACAACTTCTTGTTAAAAAGCTCATCTAGGATTTTTCTTTGCTTTCCGAAAATGTACTTTGATGGTGCTACCCAGTCTCTCTGTGGTTGGTAGTGCATTACATTTTGCATAATCCAAGGCAGTTTTCAGCTCTTCTGCACTGATACAGCCTATGTCTGACACATCTGTCGTTGCTAACTTTAGCAAGGTGCTAGCACATGCCAGCGTCATTGCGGTGGCGGGACCTGGGGCTCGTCATGAGCTGGGGCAGTTTCTACTGAGTTGTTTTCGCTTCATTTTGAGTTTGGCTGTTTTTTGTGTTGAGTAAAAACAATCCTGCAATTTTACTTTTGCTCAGGCTCTTTGGCAGCCCCAGCCATCTCCTGAGGTGGTTGCTGACCCTCCTCTCTAGGTGCACTGCATAGACAAGGAAGGGCCACAGGATTCTGGGAAGAATGCCATGCTGATACACCCAGGCTTTGAACTTCCCAGGTAGGCCAGACTTGTCCACGGATTTCAGCCAGCCATCCAACTCGTTGCAGATCGACCGGATAGATGTCGTGTCCCTCAGAGAGCCGTCAAAAACCATACCTGAGCTTCTCTGTGATGGTTGGGATGCGATGTTGAACTTGTCCTCCACCTTCCCTTTCCTCAGCACCATAGATCTTGATTTAGCTGGTTTGAAATGCATCCGGGCCCACTCCACCAGCTTTTCTAGCCCCTGCAGAATCCACAGAGATAGCGCAGCCTGTGATGATGCCGATCTCCACCTTGGGCCAGCTTGATGTAATTGCTCCTGGAGAGACCCTCATCCTGAAGTTGCTGTAGTAATCAGCGATGAGGTCTCTTTAGCTGGGGTCATGATGTTTGGTCAGTGTGAGCTGCACCAGCTTGTGTGGAATGGAGCCATATGCATTTGCCAGGTCGAGCCACAACACTGACATGTTGCCCTTGTTCTCTCTGGCCTCCCCAATGAGCTGTGTCACCACATCGATGTGCTCCAGACAGCCTGGGATCCCTGAAATGCCACCCTTCTGGACTGTTGTGTCGATGTAGGTGTTCTTTGCCAGGTAGGTGCACAGCTGATTGGAAACGGCACTGAAGAAAAGCTTCCCCTCAACACACTCCCGGAGTTGTTCAATCTGGGTGGAACAAATCAAAAGACCAGGCACTGATGGTACAAGGTGCTGATTGGCCAGGCACTGATGGTACAAGGTGCTGATTGGCCCAACGGGGCAACACCCACACCTTGTATGAGCTAGAAGTCTAGTCAATTAGTCTCTGGAACGGGCACAAGTCATCATAACAAACTAAACAAAAAGCACTGCAAACGATACGATAGAATGAATGCACAGCAAACGGATACAAATCCAAACATATGAGAGGGTAAATAAATCCATTCAATGGAATGCAAAGCAAACAGAATAACTCAAAAGCACACGTATTGCTTTGATTTATTACTTTATTTATAAATCAAAGCAATAAGTAAGTAATCAAACAAACTTACTTTAACTTAACTTATGGCTCTGTTTAGTAGGTCTCCTCGCATTTCTATGGTAACAATGTATGTAGAGCACAAAGAAATTACACTCACTTTGATTGCAACAGTTGTGAAACCAATATCTGATGGGGTTTTTTTAATTCTAAAATTAGTACATCTGATGTTAATTGGACATGGAAAATATCCTATGGCATGCGACAAATATAGGGCAATTATACTTTCCTGCCACCGTGAAATAAATGAAGCCGATTTAGCCAATGAGATAACTCTATCTAGAGCGAGAAGGAATATCCAACATATATGAATAATGACGAGAAATATATTTACCCTGCTGAACGGTGGGTTAAATTAACCCTGTGATCCGTTTTACTAATGGACTTTATTCCAGTGGGACTGATAAGAGTCTGATGGCTTTTTGTAGGTTTCATCGGAGTGTGCCATCTCGAAGTCTAATAGCTTGGTTGAGTCTTGTTTTTTTTTTACAGGAGCTAGCCACTTGCATTGGTCACCCCGATGGTCATTATATAACTTTTACTGTTACAAGGGTTAGGCGTATTATACACTTATTTTAACACCTATTTTACATTTATCTCAGCAATAAACTAATATTTCATTGTAACCGAACACGTAAAAGCTAACATAAATTATGTGCATATTTTTAAACCCTTAACTAACTCACTGTCTGGAAATGTTAACTGGATGTAAACCAAGACTCACAAAACAAGATTGATTTATTACATTATTATTTTTACTGTTATTTTTCCCCCTTGTTATCTCCTGCTTTGGCAATGTACATATTTGTTTCCCCATGCCAAAAAAGCTATTTTAAGTGGAATTGAATCAACCTGAGCAAGAATAGAAATGGTGTGAAAATACAGTGAGCAAAAGGAGAAGAAATAAGTGCAGGGATAAAATAATTAGGTGATTCATGGAGATGACGGAATGAGCAAAAAAAGATGAAGAATGCGGTCCTTTTGGAATAGAGAGAGAGGGAACACAGTGATGGTGTGATAGAGTTGTCACTAGAGCGAGAGAGAATTAACTGGTTTATAAAAAGCTAATTTTCGGCCAATCTATCTTCCTGCCTAACTCCCCTACTAATGGAGATATAGGTCTGACTAACAGGAAGGTGTGTGTGTGTGACAGAGAGAGAGAGAGAGAGAGAGAGAGAGAGAGAGAAAAAACACCAAACAGGCAAATGGCATGAATCAGAGAGAGACAAGTAAGAGAGGGTGGCAGGAGATGAGGGTGTTCTGTCAAAGAGACGATAATTCAGTTGATCTGGACTCCGAGGTGGAGAGGAGAGGGTGCAGGTGTGAAGGAGGGGGAGGAAGAAAAGACAAGGGGAGAGAAGAGAGCAATCAGTGGAACGAGGTGTTGTTGGCACTCGACAAATCAAGCCTCTCATCGTTCGACAACTTCAAAACGTGGCGAGCTTCAGAAAGCATTCAATTGTTTTTTGAGGAAAGGTGCAATCAGTCTGATTGACTCAGCGAATCCATGGCGGTCCATTGATTTGACCTTAATCGATAACTCCGATAGACATAGGATCCAGTAGATGTTCCCCTCCTCCTGACAAAAACAAGCTTTTCATTCACCTGTCGTTCATTCGGCTGATGCATGTTTCTTTAGCCAGAATGTCAGCACTGACAGGAAGCTGATAACATTTCAATTATGTTGTTAACAAGATATTACTGAATATGTTTGGTTAATCAGGCTATGCAAATCCTGACACCCTAATAGAAGCCAACGGGAAGAAACATGCGGCTCATTAAAAGGAAACTGGTGCCAAATATACTGCAAAAAATAAATACCCACACAAGAAACTCATGAAATTAATACAAAAGCCCAAAGCACAAGGAGCGCACATTTTGCTTCATATTTGTAAAAAGAAAATAGAATCAAATTGTTTTAATGGGAAAAAAAGCATGCAGAGCACAAATGTAGCGGGCTGTATTTTTCCATCTGCTTCTTTGTTTTATTCAACGCAAATTCAGGGAAACACACATTTAAAATCAACAATCACAAACCGCTACTCAGTAGGCCTACTTCAACAACCCAAGCAGCTAGTACAGAGCCAAGGACACTTGATCTTGTAATGTGAATCTGGACACACTTAAAGCAGAGTAAACTACAGTCGTCGACATAACGTAGGACAACAGTTTATCCTTTGTGTCCCAATTCTACATTGGATGATTGTAGCTCCTCCGACCACAAGACACAGGCAGTGAGTAGAACCGGTTTATTTTAAGGTTGAGAATGCTTAAGCAGGCAGAGCAGGTGGTAAGCGCTGACATGTCCGCGTTCCTCTTGAGTGTGTGTGGTGGTGGCTGGTTTAACCTGTGGGCCTTGATTGGCCAATGCACCACAGGTGTCCAATCAGTCTGACTCGGGCCAGGTGAGGCCAAACCAGCCACCAACAACACACACTCCACAGGGATATTTCATGATATTCCTTCCTTTCAAAAATACGTTTGGAAAAAAGGTTGAAAACTGTCTCCCCACAGGATTCTGGGCTTCTGTCTTTGATTGAACAGGTTTTTAAACCCTTCATTCGTTGGTCCTTCCTTGGCCCTCACACACATTACACATACGTGTTCCGTGTGCTAAGTGCGCTCCTTGAAATCTTCTGGCACAATGCCACAGAACAGTGAGTCAGCAAAATAATAAGGTTTTCTCTCTTGGTGTTCTCCGTAGTGAAAGAGAAAAAACTAGGCACGTCATTTTCAGAGAGTAGTTGTATTAAAACAATTAATAAAGATACATATTTGTTCATTGGATGGCATTGTGCTGGTGCGTTTTGTGTGATGTTTCTCCTTCTGTATAGCTCATTTCTATTATGGAAAGCCAAGTGGGACAAAATGTACAACAGCATGTGTGTTTGATTATGACTTGATTATCATAATGACTATATAATATAATAACTAGAATAACTATAGTTATTGTAATCACTATAATATAAAACTTAAGTTATTAAGTCTGACTTACAAAATCAATGCACAATGTAATTTGCACTCGTGTGTGTGAGTTACGAAGCTGTTGGATACACTTGGGGTACAGTGTGCTAGATATGGTTGTCATGGAAGCCAGTTGTTCTTTGATGACCGCAACAACCGAGATGTGAGGATCTACTGAACAACTAGATTCTGCAGGAAACATAAAGATTTACCTAAGGTATTTACCCTAGCCTATTTAACATGGCCACGTTCAAATAAAGACGATCTGTACATTCATGCAGTAACCAAATAACAGTCTCAATCTGTACCGCACATTTAATAACATAGTGTGTATGTTTTGTGGCTTGTTCAAACAATAATAAGTTGTCCATATGTCATACAGATGAGGTAATGGATAGATTCTCTCCTTGTTTTACTCTGGTGGAAGGGAGGGCCGGAGACGGAGAGAAAATAAGTTTGGTCTTTTGAGGCAGCAGGGACTAATGGATTAGTTCAATGTGCTGATCCTGCAGAAAACTGATGGGTGTGTGTGTGTGTGTGTGTGTGTGTGGAGATTTCCGATGCTTTCTTTCTGAGATGCATATTTCACTTGTTGCCTGGGCTTTTTGTTTGTGTGTGTGTGGAATTGAGATTCCCTATGCTTCACTTGTTGCCTTTTTTTGTTGAATGCTTTTTCCCCTTAAAAATAGACGACTAAGTGTCAAAACATTTTTTACAGTAGGTTCTTAAGTGTGTGTGTGTGTGTGTGTGTGTGTGTGTGTGTGTGTGTGTGTGTGTGTGAGCGAGCGTGTGACAGGGACCTAGATATAGCACCCTAAAAGAACAGACAACACTTTGGTACTTTGTTCCATTATGGCAGAAACACATTGCTGTTTAATAATACATAGCAGTGACTGCCACCTATCCCACTCTCAACATCTATTTGACAGCTCGCAGGGAAAATACTAAACTACTACAAATGGACGGGTTCAGGAAAAGCCTTTGCACCACTTTAAACACACACACACGCACACAAAATATGCTGACACATCAAATCACACAAATGGATTGAAAGTGGCCATTTGTGATCCACTTTGTGCCCAGATTTGGCAGCAAATTCTCACTTGTAGATATGGGCTAATAGCTGCTCTTCACTCTTGAAAATGTCACAAACACCAGCTTGCATGACCTCCTCCTTCTAGCTCACAACTTTATTTTTGTTAAATACTTCACTGCAAACATAAAGGCAGTGTTCCTGGACCTTTATGTAATAAACTAACTAATTTTGGTTATAAATATATATATACATATACATATACACATAGACGCATTTCAGGTCTTTCAGGTCACAACCATGGATGTATTATGGTCACAACTTTGAGGAGGGACAGCTATGTATATTTGATGCCAGAGAGACATACGGTTAAAACAACTGTTAAGTGTCGGAGAGACAGGGACAGAGAGAGAGTGAGAGCGAGATGGGGAAAAAGAGAAGGGATATGAATTCATATTTAATCAGTGGGACCTAAGGTTATTGGATGGTTAAGATAGCTAGTAAGTGGTGCAAAAAAAAACAGACAGAGCGAGAGAGAAAGGACACATGCATATTTAATCACGGTGAATCATAGTTAAAACAGCTGTGAAGTTCTGAGAACTGAGCGGAAAATACACATGGGGCCAAACAGCTAAAACAGATACTGGCCAATTGACTGGACTTCTGGGGACATCGAAAAATAGACACGGGGGGACACTTTTACTGAGTGCCACGCAGCTGGAGTTAGCCAGGGACGAGGCATACATCCATATTTCATCATAGAGATGCTGCTAAAATGCCTAATAACAGGTGGTACCAATATGGAGACACTCCGAAAAGAAAGAGAGCGAGATTGATGCATATGGAGAGAGCGCAGCGGTAATTGCAAATGGGCAATCTAAAGGCCGATGTCGGCAGTTTTGAATATAGACCGCTCCGCGGTGACATTTTTAGACAATGCTGAGAGGCTGTTACAGTGTTGACATCCGGAAAAGATCCATTAGGCTCGGTATTCAGCGTCAGCCGGTGCTTCACAGGGATGGCTCACTGTGGCATCCAGCCAGAGCTCCGTTCCAAAAGTGGGGCCCACGATGCAGATGGAGCCGGTTACCACAGGTGTGGTACTTTTAGTGATCTGCCATTTACAGTATACTATAGAACTAGGGTGAACATATTTTTTAAAGCCTAAAACCGGGACGCGTAGATTTACCGGACGGACAGTCTGCTTCTAGCTGCTGCTTGCTGTATTTGCCATGGAATTTGAGGAGTCGAGCTATATTTACTCTGTTTTCGTGTTTGTTGCTTCTGCTTAAAAAGCCGGCCCATCTCCTGTTTCAATCTTCAATTCACCCCGTCGCATTAGAAAACCGGGACAAAACCGGGACATTTTTGTATTTTTTGGGACTCTGGACACCCAGCTTGAAACCTGTAATATGTCTAATATGATCTTCAACATAGTAATTTATGCCATTTTGTCACTGTTACTGAAAAAAGCCGTAATTTAGAGAAAACAGGTGTAAAATCCTACAGTTTGTAACCGTTCTACTCTGCTCCGAACTCAAGTTGTTCTTGTCGTGATGTCGAGGCACTCCGACATCACGTGTGCGGGGATGTGTGTACGCTGTCTAGGCAGCAGTTTATGTTGATGACCGCGTCTGAGAGACGGTTAAAGGGCCCCTATTTTACCACCAGGTGTGATTAGCCATTGCAAGCCGTTTCATGATTGTCATGTGACTAAAATTGTCATTGACATAGTGACATCACAAGTGGGAGTGTCCATCCAGATGTATAATGGATAGATAAGCCTACCAGTTGGTACAGTCCACTGGGTAGAATGGCAGACGCTCACACCTGGTGATAAAATATGGGCCCTTTAAGCTTCTTATAGTATCTTATAGTGGCGTTATAGTATAACGCCACGGTGTGTGGCACATTTCATATACAACATTGCTCATAATAACGATCATACACAACGACGGTAGCCAGGGTGTGTGGCACATTTCATATACAACATCGCTCACACACAACGACGGTAGCCAGGGTGTGTGGCGCATATCATTACATTATCATTACATTATCATTACGTAACCATGAGGATAACACGTCCCCCCCTCCTTCCTAGAACTCTCAGCCCAAAATTAATTATTATATCATAGTGAGAATAGTTAGTTCGAATTTGAGCTGAAACAGGGGGTTCACTTACACTTTAATAGCCTTTTTTTTTTTAAATTTTTTTTATTTATGTTTCTCAACACACAGTCCTCTTATTGCATCCATAGTGGTAAACTACATTCACAGAATAATGTTTGCTATCTGTACTGCAATGTTTACTTGCATTGCGGTACATGAATATAGGTTACTTTTGATAACATGACGGTGTGCAACTTTCTCCAAAAGAGTGACAGCCTACTTTTAGTTATCGAACAGTGAAGCAGCCTCAAAAACTATCGTCTCTAAAACATGGATGTATTAAAGAACGCTCCGAATGCACACGAGACACACCCACTTATCATAATCCCCCTCTTCCGCAAACTGCCTTTTTACACTTTGATTAAAAGTGTAACACTATGTGGTACTATGTGGTAAATGGTTTAAACCATTTCTACATTGTGGTAAAACATAACTTTATAGTGCCGTTGCATATATTTTATATCACATTTTTATATTCGATTGCCTTATTGTATTTTTGTGTTTATATTTTGTACTTCATTTCTATTCTCAATTTGTTTTTTTAATAATCTTTCCATCTTGAGCAGAGCAGTAACAATAACTATTTCCCTCGGTATTAATAATCTACTCTGAATCTGAAAATGCAATTATCTGCCAATGGTAGCACATTGTAGTACTGTTCAAAATCTGCCGTTTAAACAATCATATAACAGTACAAAT
Source organism: Trachyrincus murrayi (assembly GCA_900323305.1). Lineage (NCBI taxonomy): Eukaryota > Metazoa > Chordata > Actinopteri > Gadiformes > Macrouridae > Trachyrincus > Trachyrincus murrayi. The sequence goes on along the minus strand of OOFB01017806.1, from coordinate 5,482 downwards.
AATACAATGTTTACACATTTGTACACAAAGACGCCTACTCGAACAAACACATTTTCACTCACTTACACACAATGGATAATGCAAAGAAGACAGGAATTTCCAGTGCAACACAATGTGTGCCCTTATAAGGTCAGGGCTACCATGTGGCCTTTGGGATGATGGATGTTCTAGTTTCATGGCTTTTATTCAATCAAAGTATTCAGCTATTTTATTACCCTTATTAATCAACCTCTGTGACCTTGGGTAGTGCACAAGTCTATGAATACCATAAGCATTAGCTTTTGGCGTGTATATATGTGACTATGATTATTTATGTGGGTATCCATGTGTTTTGGTGCAGGTGTGTGAGCATAAAAACATGCACGTGTGCTGTAATGTATGTTCAGTTGGCATATTTAGGCATGTTTTTGTACGATTTCTATGATTCGAATGTATGTGTGTGTCAGACGCATACTGTGTGGACACATACTGTGTTTTTTGTATACAGTTTTAAAGTGCTTTTGTCTGCAAGTGTGTAAAGCTTTATCATTGAGAGGGAATGAGGTCTTCTTATTTGCTCTGACAGGGCAATGAGCCACTGAGACAAGATGAAACATATTTATTGTGCTCCAGGCCAGCATGTGTGTGTTCCATGCTGATCTTCTCCGGCCATTTCAACCTGATGGACACACACACACACACACACACACACACACACACACAGTAATAAATGACATTATGTAGGAGTTAAGTGGTTTCTGGGACCACAGCAGCAGGTAGAGGAACAAACACACACAGCTCAGGATAAATAGAAAAACAGAATCC
>OOFB01017805.1:4771-15761 GCA_900323305.1 Trachyrincus murrayi | reverse complement strand
CCATAATGTGACATTAGGTCACTTATTCACTCCAATAAGGGAGAAATAGATCATTAGGTTGGACCAAGCAGGTAGAGGAATGCACCATTCAAATCAGCGAGAGACCTGCCCACACAGAGTGTGTGTGTGTGTGTGTGTGTGTGTGTGTGTGTGTGTGTGTGTGTGTGTGTGTGTGTGTGTGTGTGTGTGTGCCAATCAGGAAGCTCCCTGTGTATTGCATGTACACACTTACAACACACTTTCAACACACTTACATACTTCACACATTACTTCCCCAAAGAACTTCCCCAAAGAACAAAAGTGTCGAAGTGGTTTATGTATACTTTCCTATAATTATCATTCATCTTCCAGTGTCAGTCTAAGAGCAGGGAGGAAGTCTGCTTACGATGACGAAATGGTTTAATGATACTTTTCAGTTCTGGTTTTTCAAGAAAGCTGCCAGTCTAAAGAGCAGAGATGAGGTGTGTTTACAAAGTGAAATACGTGTCACCAGCCGAGGACAGTAACACCCATGACCCTAGCAACAGGAAGTTAGGACGGCATGGGACTGATAATATGGAGGAGACAGCCTGAGAGGAACAGGATTCAGAGGGAAACGGTGAAAAAAACCATGAAGAATGGACCTGAAAAAAAAGGTAGAAAAAGTGAAGCGGGATCATAAAAACAGGAAGAAAGGAAATAAAGCAGAAGAGGGGAATGGCTGATTCCCACATGTCAGTGTCATTCCATGATCAGGGAAACATGCTGAAGAAGAAGAGTGCTGACAGGAGCCCTGACGGAGCACAGGTTCAGTTAACTAAGTCATTTAGGGCCAAATGTAGCTCAACGTTAGTGGTAAACGACACACCAAGGCACGCCATGCACGCCCAAACCTGCCACAGCCCCACTCTAACATAGAAGGAAATAACACATGGCAGTCTCAGATGAAGGGTGTTCCAGCCTTAGGGGCCATTAGAGAGGACATCACAGGCCTCCAGGAAACTGAAAACCTCATAAAAATGTTATGGATATGGATGCATTATCCATATACATTTGACATACATTTTTATAATAGGATAGTTCCCTTGCACATTGCAAGGTCTGCATTTTCAGTTGACATTATCAATAGAATAGAACGTTTCTTCATGGCAGAAAGTCAACAACTGTGTTAGCTTAGAGGCCCTAGGCATGAATGTGGCCTTGAGAAGCAGACTGTAGAGCGAGGAAACGTGTCAAATACCAAGCCCCAGGAGGGAGAGGAGATCTCAAACATAGAGATAGGGTGAGAGACAGAGAGAGAGAGGGTGAGCAAGTGAAGAGAAATTGAAGAGCAGGAATGAGACATTTGAGTGGAAAACGTCGTAATATTCGGCACGTCGTAGTGTGCATTCTTGTGGGATAGAGTGCAAAGTAAACACTAGCAGCACACATGCACACACACACACACACACACATACAGGGTGTGCAAGCGGCACACAACACACACAGACTCACAGATCAGAGCCGGTCAGTCTTTGGTTCCAGTCACTCAGTTTCTCTGTGGTGTTCAGATAGCTACGAGCAGATGGGGAGGGACACTCTCAACATGCCATCTGGGGCTTAGATAAACTGACTAATTCACTATGCAAACAATCCTATTTGGGTTTTTTTATGCTTTCAAATATTGGCACAAAACAAAGTTCAAATAATACTGCTAATCACTGTACCTTTGCATAAACAATGAATACAATGGTTGTGATTAAATAATAAAATAAAACTGTGGAAAACAGATAAATAAATGTTTATAATGAATACTATTATTGTTGTGTGGTTGTAAATAATGGAGATATCTTGCCATGGTTTACTGTTGGATTGCATAATGTACTAACCCTAGCCCACCACCAATGTAATGTAATGTAGTGCAATGTACTGATGAACCAAAACACATGATCAGAGACAAGCTGCATCACCGACGGATCCTCTTGTCCTTGACCTTGATTATACTTTCATTTCTAGTACACACATGATCCACAACGACGGTGCTGCATACCACCAGTTACAGCGTTCTTCCACTACATAGTCAGTACAGAAAACGACCCATACCCAAAATATTAAAATATTTAAATATAAACAGTCACAGACTGGAGTGGCTTTTTCCTGTGAGCAGAAGATCTCAAAATCCCCTGTGACTTGTAGCGTCTAACGGGAGTCTACGGCACCCAAGTTATACGTGCTGATACGGGCTAAAGGCTGCTCCAAGGAAGATGGCGTGGTGTGGTGTGGTGTGGTGTGGCGTAGCGTGGTGTGGTGTGGCGTGGCATGATGTGGTGTAGCGTGGTGTGGCGTGGTGTGGTGCGCTACGTACGCGTTGGACATCTGGACGTCCTGCCAGCCCTTGGTGATGTTCTGCCGCAGCTCGTTCAGCGGGCTCAGCCCCAGCTTCCTCTTCAGCTCGGCAGCATGCTTCTCCTTAGCCGACAACACCTGCCTCAGAGTGCTGATCTCCTCCTCCACCTGACAACCACACAGACACAAGAGGGTGGTGGTGGTGGTGGAGGAGGGAGGGAGGGTGGGGGAGGGTTTAGGGTGGAGGAGGGTTTAGGATGGAGGAGGGAGGGTGGTGGTGGTGGAGGGGGGGGGGGGGGGGGGGGGGGGGGGGGGGGGGGGGGGGGGGGGGGGGGGGGGGGGGGGGGGGGGGGGGGGGGGGGTGGTGGTGTTGGGGTTAGGGTGGTGGTGGTGGTGTTGGGGTTAGGGTGGTGGAGGGAGGGTGGGTGGTGGTGTTGGGGTTAGGGTGGTGGTGTTGGGGTTAGGTTCCTTAAGGATGGGCTGGTGTAGTTGTATTGTAGGAAACCAAACTGGAACTAGTGAAACCTGGGCTGAGCTGAACGCTCAAGACCGGCACAACCTGCCAATCAAGACAAACAAGGGACCACATTTTGGAGTCCTGAATATCATTTAATACGTACACACTTAAAGACCCACATTTTACAGATGACAAGAAAGCAATGACAGAGATACTAACACGTCTTTCTAGGAAGACGTTGTGTTATTTCCCTATTTGCTTTCAAAGAAAAGGTCCACTAGCTGCAGTTAGCCACTGAAAAGGGCAGTGCTCGGCAGAGATCGGTGACTCAGACAGCCTACCTTGATGAGCTCAATCTGGAGTTCCACCGCCTCCTCCTCCGTCAGGCCAGGGGGAAGAGGGTTCACAGAGTTCCCCACAGCGCCCTCTACAGGCAGACCAGACAGACTCTCTGGTTGGTCCACCACAAGGCCCTTGTTGGGGGAGTTCAGGTTGATATCTGAAGGAGAGGACAAACGTTTTGATAAAAGAAGGGGAGATAAAGATATACGGTAAGAAAACAAAGTGAGAAATAAAATAAAAGGAAAAAAAGGAAAACTAAGTCATGAAGACGGAGGTAAATATAGAAAGAGTGGGCAGAACAAGAGTACACAATTAGCTTGACGCTGATAAAAGGCATACACACACAGACAGGCGCGCACAAAAAGTGTTGCTAGCAGGAGACCGTAAGAGAAAGGGTCCATTAGTGAGTGGTGAACAGAGTACCTCACAGTAATATTACACCCTCCACTCGTACACGTTCACCAGGACAATTAACACAGGAAACACTCTCGAAGGAGGAAGACATTGTGCAGATCCTGCCCTTTCTGTTAATAGGCTACTTAAGCCATTCATTACCCCTCTTCTGCTACTGTATGCCGATACCAAGATCAAGGAAACCAAAGGCCTCAGTCACAATTGTCATTTCAATATGATTTGTGATTAGATACAGAGCCAGATCCGAGCACGGACCAAGCTTGGAGACTGGACACATGCAAACTCACTATGGCAAATGTTGTACATTCAAATCAATTTTAAATATGAAACTAACTTAATTTTGTGCAAAATTGAGCATTCACAAATGCATTAAATGAAAGTGTGGTTTTGTTTACTTCCTTTTAATGGTAGTCTTAAGCATACTGGGAGCCTTATGTCTGAATTCAGGGCATGGTTTTAATGATGTACCCAGTTTTTTTTCTCCATTGTTCCCGGATTGTGCCTCACTGCTAAAACGATGTAAACCAGACCACCTCAGAATGCGATCTGGGAATGGCCACACCCGTGTCCCGTATCCCATTCCCAGTCACATGTTTCATCATGGTTGAACATATGAATGATATTGGTTGGTTTGCCGGGGTCTAGGGGCCCGTACAGCGTTATCAGAGAACAGTGCATTGGCTAAAGAGAAAAAGTTTTGTTTAGCAAACAAATGTTGCAGGATGTTGAGTTGACACAACATCCTGCATAGATTTCACGGATTGGAAAACTAACTTGGAACACAGCATTATGTTTATTGACTACATAAACAAAAATCAAAAGAGGCCATGTCATGTCAAAAACAAATCTATAAGTGCAACAGTCCAGCTCTGAATTCAGGCTGAACTTCCACAGAGCTCCTGTGCAAACATCGTTTCACTTAACTGTTCTTCCGTTAAGTGAAACAATGTTTACACAGGAGCTCTGTCGGTTGATTGGTTGATACTTCATAAAGGAGAGATCCTACGCCACAATTACCGCTTTCGGGAAACATTTTAAAACCTGATTTAAAACCCCAATCACAGCACCCGATGAGAATAAAGACAAACTTAATAGTCTTTGTAGAGATGCAGAGAAACGAAAGGCGTACAAAGTGAACACATAACCACATATTGGACATGCTACACTACGTCCAACAAGGGTATGGCATAGTAAAATAGAATATTAATGTTGCAGCTCATGGGAAAGTCATAGAGATGACATCATTAATTTCTTGGCTGATATTCCATAATTTCTTTCCCATAAAAGACAAGAAGGCAGTGTTAAGTTAAGAGGTGTGGTAAACAGAGATTATATTTGAAGGAGTTGGCTGGCAACCACACCTCCTAGGTATACACCAATGGCATTGTAAATTTGCTCATCTACAGAGCGGTGGCATCTCTTATACAGCCTGGTGATGATAATACCAATCGCCAGCTACAGTCGCCTTCACTCACGAACAGGGTTAGGGTAGAGAAACTCATTAACACATGGGCCTAGGCAGAGAGACCATCTTGTCATGGCAGGATGCAGCTATAATAGACAAAGATGCTGGCTCCAAGCCCTCATTACAAAACTGCAATATGCATTTTCTAAATATATGAATTTCAAGAGACAGAAAAAGCCTTATTAAATTATGTGGGGCAACGTAACTCAAATGCCCAAGTGCCTATAGCAGAGATAGGCCCTATATGTTGGACCGTTCTGCAGAGGGAAAGGAAATGTACTATGCGGTCACCATGGGCACTCATTAGAATTGAAGATAAACATTCCTTGCAAATTGCCATCATACAATTTGTCACAAATGGCAACTAATATTGTAGCAGTTAGTTTGGTTGCATCTATGCATTCAATGGTTGCATGATGTGTGTAGTATTTAACATGAATCAAGGGTCCCCTCTAGTTCCTAGTTGATGCTTTGACAAATGTGCAGCACTTAAGTCATTTATGCATGAAACAGGCGACTGAAGCGTTCATTTGTAATTGACTTGTCATTTGAATAAAAAAGGTACATATATGCATCCATACACTTTTAGTCACATCGTTGTCGAAACCATTTGTCTACTGAACATTGTCAACACGAAATGAACAAAACACACACACACACACACACACACACACACACACACACACACACACACACAAGTCCTTCCAAGCAGTGACAGTATTCACCAAACTATCCAGTAACTCTTCATATTACCTCCGGTATGAATGACAATAACAACACGATACTCCTGACCTGACATTCACTAACACAGCGTCTTGTTCTTGTCGATGATGATGAACACACATTTACACAAACTTCACGTAAAGTAAATGACAAACTTCCCCAAGCTAGTGTGAAGACATCCAGACGAGCCACGACACATCAAGTTCATTTGTATATAAATAGTCTCAAATAGCTTCACAAGAGCACGACCCAAACCCCTTAAATCATACATGTGCATAAGCCCTACCGTTCCCTAATATATATATATATATTATATATTATATATAAAAAAATTCAATCAAGTAAATACGTATTTGTTACAAGTAGCAGCAAAGCCCAGCTAGCATTGTTGAGGGGCTAGCTATTATTAGCCTAGCGGCTACATGTCATTATCGTTACCTTGGCTGGCGGGATCCATGGCGTCGAGGAGGCTAACTTTGACACTTTCAACGTTGTCTTTTAAACGTGCGGTTGGCTTATAGGACTGTGTGTGTGTGTGTGTGTGTGTGTGTGTGTGCCCTCCACTACTTCCCTGTAAACACTCGCTTTATTCGTCCCTGGTTCCACTAAGGGCAGGAGGCTACGACAGGAGGCTGGAGCAGCAAGTGCAGTGCGGAACGGCCAGCTCGGTGAAAACAGCCAGCTCAGCGAGGCGATAAGGGCGTGACGCTGCCCGACATATGACAACCGCATCCGGTTTGGCGTTTTCACAGTAAAATTTTTTTAAACCACATCCGGTCTGGCGTTTTCACAGTACATGTTTAAATGCATGTTAACTCGCGTTGTGGGGGAATGTCAGCAATGTGGTGGTGGTTAGGTTACTTTGAGAGACACATCATAAATAGATTTCCTATTTCCGCCGTAAAAAAAAAATGGGTCTGCAGAGACAACTATCAACATAAGAGAGACACACATTTGTATTGGTGATTGTTTATTTTGTTTGTGAAGTGAATTAATGTATCTCAGGCACTGTGGGCTACAATGTCAACATACTAAACAATGTATGGCAAAATCAAGATAGGCATGTCAGTGGTCACTGGTTTGGAATCAAATGAATCACAATCACATTTGATGTCAAATCAATGTAGGGGCCAAATTATATATATATATGCATCTTCAAGAAACTTAGTCCTATCTGATTGTATGTCACACTAGAAAATAACACAGCTTCATGACTAATATTCAAAATGTAATGTTAAAAGTGTCCAAAAACTCACTGTATAAAATGTACCATCTACACCAAACTCTAGTACACTGCATGTAAGAATCAACACAGAAGCTTGAATGAATTTACAGAGGAAAAATTTAGCTTTCATTTCCTGAAAGGAACAAAATTGTCTATCTTATGGATAGGTGAATTGTTTGTTGTCCCATGTGTAAATTACCGACTGTACTTGCTAATTGCTGTATTACACTAATACAATTATTTTGAGTAAAGTGACATCCGAATTCATGACAGCAAAATTGCAATTAACATAATGGTATCACAATGTTTTGTCGGCTGTTGAATGATGACCCATATGCAGTGTTGTGATACACAGCGTATCGTCAGACTGTACACTTGCTCATGCACAGCCCTAATCTACACCGTTAGGCTCCGGTCGTAGTCCCTACATCCTCTTGTAGAGCGGCTTCAGCCAGGAGAAGGTGAGAGCAGGTCTGCCAGGAGGGTGATTCAGCGAGGAAGAGGAGGAGATGGGAGAGACTGCCTGAGCAGGAGTCCCAGCCTTAGGCCTTGCCTGGAAGGTAGGGAGGGCAGCACGACAGAGAGAGAAAGACAGTAAAACACAGAGAGACAGCACGACAGAGAGAAAGACAGTAAAACACAGAGAGAGACAGCACGACAGAGAGAGACAGCACAACAGAGAGAGAAAGACAGTACAACACAGAGAGAGACAGCATGACAGAGAGAAAGAGAGAGAGAGCGAAAGAGAGAGAGAGCGAGATGGCACACTAGAGAGAGACAGAGAGAGAGAGCGAGATGGCATACTAGAGAGAGAGAGAGGGAGCGAGATGGCACACTAGAGAGAGAGAGAGAGAGAGAGGGTACACTAGAGAGAGAGAGAGAGGGCACACTAGAGAGAGAGAGAGAGAGGGCACACTAGAGAGAGCGAGAGAGGGCACACTAGAGAGAGAGGGCACACTAGAGAGAGAGAGAGAGGGCACACTAGAGAGAGAGAGGGCACACTAGAGAGAGAGAGAGTACAAAAAATACAAATATTGACAACAGAACTAATGATATATATTCCCACGCATTAGTCATTCAGGTTGAACATAAAGACGTTTGGAAGCATGCTGAAGAACGTGCATGGTTCTTGGTTTGGTGGCATTTTCATAAGCGTGAAGCCTCAAAATCACATGATGGTGCGCATTACCAGGGGCAATTCTAGGATCTGACCTGTAAGGGGCGTAGCCCCAAATACCATTTACATTTTGTTACATCTACAATGGTTTATTATGTAGGCTACTCGCTAGGGGAAAGGGGACATCCAGGCCATTGATGATTTGATGAAGGCCAATTGAAAAGAAGCACGTGAACCTAGCGCTATGTCTCCATGACACTCTTAGCCTGGATCAAAGTGACCTAAGGGAAGTGTTTGTTTAGCAATGTTTAGCTCCATAGTTACTTGTTCCACACATGCACGCCAGTGTACCTTGGCTGTGCGACACTGTAGGTGGACGAGTCTCCTGGGTGGGGTTATGTGAACATGAAGCAGCCGAGGTAAGCCCATATCCTTTGCAGGATGAGCAGGAAGGCCAACAGATAAAAGAGAAGGATGACAGCCTGCAGAAAGATGGAAGAATGGACAGGGTGATGGACAGAACGAAAGAGTAGGAGAGATAGAAGGGGATTATCAGAGGAAATGAAGTGTGGGTGGGGGGTAGGAGATAGGAAATCGACAAGATGGAGAAATATGAGCGAGGAGTGGTTTAAGATACACAGCAAATGGATGGATGACAGTGATCAGGAGGAAAAAAAAACAGTAAGAGAATGAAGAGAGGCTCGAAGGGAGGATAGAAGAAAGATATGCCAACAGAAACAGAAAGACAGAAACTCTGATGTCGGACGTCTTTAATTCGATGACTTGGAGTCACTCACTCAGCCATTGCACTCCATTGCTTTTCTAAAAACATGGGAACACTTAGGTCACAGTGGAAAGTGGTGAAGCGGGGTCTGCCATAGTGACTCAGCAAAACAAAGAACAAAAGTGGAAGAGGACTAGTTGCAGTTTCAGCGGATGGATGAAGAGTGCCGGAGGCAATGAGGATGACGAGAAGGACCGTGATGATGATGATGATGATGAGGATAAAAGTCAAGCCAGACAAAACTGACCTGAATAAAGACCATGTTTTGTCCACTCTCAGCAATATTGTTGTCCATCTTGCAGCCATTATTCCCAAACTGTGACTCTTCGGGTACCGGGTCATTCTCTGGCTGTGGTGCAACATCTCCAGTTTCCCCACTGGCTAAACTAAAATGCCCTCGCTCTAAACTATCCGTTGGTGTGCAGTTATTCTCCTTCAGTGTTGAAGCGGCATCTGCTGGTTTGGGGTGTTCCTTCAGCTGTTCTCCACATTCATCTGGCTCTACAACCAATTCCTCCAGTTTTTCCTTCATATTTTCAACTTCTGAAGCAGAAACAACCTCTGATTCTGTCTGCTCTTTACTGGCTTGCCCAACACCAAAGTTACCCTCTGCCTCTTGCCAAATTCCAGGATCAGAACCCTCTCTCCCCAGGACCAGACAGACCTGCTCCAACTCCATATTATGTTCTCCAGGACCTCGTCCTGCTTTATCAAACGCTTCTTCAGAACCCAGTAGGACACCCTGCTTTAGATCACCGTGTAGAAGCCCAGAGGATACATCACTATTCTCCTCCTCGTCCTCCTCCTCCTCCTCCTCCTCCTCCACCAACTTCTCCTCCTGCACCTCCACTGTCCTAGACTTCCCTGTGGTCTCACTCCTGAATCCCTCCTGGGGGTTGGGTTCGATGCCGTTACCTGGCTCTGGATGCATTAACTGGGACAGAGCTTGAGATTGACATGGTTGAGGTGGGCCGTTGTGTCGGTGGAGTGTGTCTTTAGATTCAGTCAGACCTGGAGAAACTGTACACCGACCCCCGGCTGCGTACCGCTCAGGGTGCAACACGGCACCCTCTTCACACCCGTCTCTCCCCTCAATGTCCTCCTCCAGAGCATCTTCTGCTCTTTGTTTGACATCCTGCGTCTCCTCTTCTCCCTTTTCTATTTCTTCTTCTCCTCCCCTGTCTCCATCTATGTGATGTTCTCTGACCTCACACTGATTTAAGAGGGAGGAACATTAGCTAACACAAACTGTAAATGACCAAGGGGAAAATGGACGCTGCATATCTGTGACTGGTTGAAGGAAGTACATTCAATTACGTTCAATTCATTAAATTCATGAAAGTGGGCAAAGTGCCCATGTCAGCCAAACCTGGTCCACAAATATCAAAAAAAGTATTGTTTAAAACAGAAAACGTCAACACTAAAAACAAGATGGCTGCAGACCTACGTTTTCAGTAAATTCTGTCCACTGAACTCCCAGTGGCTGAGATAGGGATATAAATGAATACCATGGGGAAAATAATGAGTAATAATAATAGTAATAATGATAAAAACAGATTGATAGGACTGTACCTGCTGTGTGTTCATTCCATCCTGGTCTCCACACTGGATTTCCTTGATGGAGTCAGGAGTTTTGAAGCTCTCCACCTGTTTACTCTCCTCTTGTGTCTCCTCCGCTCTTGACTCTTGAGCTAGGTTGTCTATTTGCTGCTCTGGCACCAGTTGTGTAGTTTCTAAAGAAGCCACCACAGCACCCAGTACGAGTGAAACGGGGTCTGCTGTGGCAAAAACTGACTGAGTTGGGGCTAGTGGTGGGATGAATGCCAGGATTGGCTCCAACGTTTGATCAAAAACACAGTCAATGTTCTGCAGGGCAGATTCTTGTTGGGGTTTCTGTACCATGGTGATGGACTCTCGTTGGATTTTGGGTTCCAAGATTTCAACGGACGATTCTAGGTTAGGTTTGGATTCTTCTGCTTCTCGCGCTCCAGGATAGTGTTCTTGTTCTGTTTGTAGCTCTTCTGGGAAGTGTCCTTGCTCTGGTGGTATCTCTGCAGGAACTTCCTTTTCAACTAAATAGAACAGAGAACGTACAGGGATTCACAACACTGATTCACAACGCCACATGTTAAATCGGGTTTCGATGACGTGAGGTTTAA
>OOFB01017803.1:0-11902 GCA_900323305.1 Trachyrincus murrayi | reverse complement strand
CCGTTAGAACCCGCCAGCGCTCCTGTTCTAACCCCGCCCCCTCCTCTCATCCCAATGGAAACAACTGCCGAGGAGAGGTCGGAGAGAGCAAGAAGTGCGATGAGCTACCCAACTGTCCAGGTACACCCGTCTTGTCTCTCCGTCTGCCTGCCTGTCTGTCTCTCCGTCTGCCTGCCTGTCTGTCCGTATGTCTGCCTGCCTGCCTGTCTGTCCGTATGTCTGCCTGCCTGCATGTACATGCATGTCACGCCGGTGGTCATCAACTCGTCAGGTCCACCCAGGTGTTCCCACCCTAGCTATGAGCGCGTTCACCTAATAGGGGCGGTGTTTGCACCGTATGACCAATCGCAAACATGGACAAATCATGGACAAAACATGGACAAATTTTACCCAAGATGGGCAAACTATAATGTTAAACAAATATGAAGATTTCATATTTGGGGGCATTGACAGCACTGTTGAGAACCGGCCGACGACGACGGGGGGGGGGGGGGGGGCTATTCGCGATTTACTTTTCAGTCTTTGCGGAAAACCCAGCTTACAGCGCAGATTCACAGCTATAAATTCAATTGTGTAGGTAAAGTTGTCATGGAGATGACGGTACGCTGAATGTGATCGGACCAAAGCAGAGTACACGTCCTGTTACAGACAGAGGAGCAGTCGGACAAGCGGAGCGCTGCTTGCAGTGGAGGAAGCGGAGATTTACATTTACATACGGAGGAGTTTGACGCGTTGCGTCGCGGCGATGTCTCCCAGATAATACATGAAAGTATACAAAAAAGGGTTTTGTGATCGACCTGTAAGCACCCCGACTGGTTGGGCACCACTGATATAGATACTCGTCAGGGATAGACAAAGTGTTTTGTCGTCTCTAAAACCTCTTGTCTTCCTAAGAGACCGTCTCACTATTCTCTCACTAGTCTCTCACTATTCACGCACCGAGGTCCACAGGATCTTCTAGGAATGGTGATGCCATTTTCCAAGATAATTGGTCAGTAGGCGATGCTTTCATACGTGTTGATCTGTTATCTCGAACATAACCTGCTCCGGAACAGGTGTGCAGCATAAGTTACCATGGCGACACTGGAAACCCAGGGTTAAACCTGAAGTTACCTCACTAACCCCAAACCCTGCTTCGTAGTATAGGCCTCTCTGGAGTTGATCCCCGGGCGCTGCACTGCGGCCGCCCACTGCTCCTAGTGCTGCAGCTAGTGATGGTCAAATGCAGAGATCACATTTCATTGTGTAGTATTTGTACATGTGCAATGACAAATACAGATTCTTTGTCTCGCTGTCTGTCTATCTGCCTGTCTGTCTCTTTCTGCCTTTTCTGTCTGTCTGTCTGCATGCCTGTCTGCCTCTCTGTCTGCCTCTCTTTATCTCTGTCTGTCTGTGTGCCTGTCTGCCTCTCTGTTTGTCTGTCTATCTCTCTATCTCTGTCTGTCTGTCTGCGTGCCTATCTGCCTCTCTGTTTGTCTGTATTTCTCTCTATCTCTGTCTGTCTATCTGTCAGCCTATGTGCCAGTGATGTGTGATGTGGTTGTGTTTGTAGTGGACGGAGTCTGGGGCCCCTGGGGAGCATACAGTGGCTGCTCGGTCACCTGTGGTGTGGGACACCGCCACTCCGTCAGGACGTGTAATAACCCCGCCCCCAATTACAACGGAAAACAATGTCCCGGGGACTCCAGTCGGACCCTCAGATGCATCACTAACACCCACTGCCCCAGTAATGGCACACACACACACACACACACACACACAGGCACATATATGGATACACAGACACGTGCACAGGCACACGCAAACACACACATAGCCTACATAAACACACACAAGCACACACACACACACACACACACACACACACACACATGCATAAGCACACAGGGCCGCATGTGCACAGGCACGTGCACAGACACAAACAGACCTATAAACTACATATTTTTCACACTCTTCCATTGAATAACATTGGCTCTGTTTGTTCAACAAGACAGCTTGATTCCCCCCCTAACCCTAACCCTAACCCTAACCCCCCCTTCTGTTCCTCCAGTCGACGGCGTGTGGTCCGAGTGGTCCGAGTGGTCGGACTGCAGGAACGCTGAACCGTGCATCGAAATGTCTGGCAACCAGATGCGGCGGCGCTCATGCATGCAGCCTGACTTTGGCGGTGGTCCGTGCCCCCAAGGGCCGGTCAGCGAGATGCGCGGCTGCTATAACATCATCAACTGTGAATGTAAGTTGCCAGCCTGTTCAGCACGTGGCCACTGCCCGTTATCGGCAATGCATTCGGATTAATGAACCAAACAGCAAACTGCAGTCAGTGTTTGACTTTATAGCGTAATAGGCTTTATTTATTTTGGCAAAATGTTACTGAAACAGAAAACACAGACCAGCTGAAATATTACAACGGCAGAACAAAGAGGCATTTGCATATGAACATAAATAATGAATACAATAGGCGTAGACCTTGGCTATAAATAAAATATCTTATTTTTAAATAGATGAGAATACAATGTGCAAGTACTTCTTAACAGGCCTAGGCGTGATGGATCGTCTACTGTGAGCTCATATGAACACAATATTAATGACACAGTATTAATATAATATTAATCTTAACCACAATATTAATGTTACATTTTTTCATTCATTGCACAACAAATTAAGAAGCTTATTTTTACTAACCGCCCCCCTTGTTATAAATACGAGGCTGATCCTCCACCGCCTACACCCACGTTATAGTCAGCTCAGGCGGACCAATTACTCAACCTGCTGATCTCTACTACATACAAACACACGCACACGCAACATTCCAGTTACTACCAACCATGTTTTCCTTCTGCAATCTCATGGACAGCCAATACAGAACTCTACCGCATATCAACCAAAGTGTGTGTGTGTGTGTGTGTGTGTGTGTGTGTGTGTGTGTGTGTGTAGTGCCCGGTGTTGGTTGGGCTGGTTGGTCGGAGTGGACCCTGTGTAGCCAAGCTCGTAATAAGAAGATAATGAGCTTTCGAGAGAGAATCTGTGAACCCGACCTGAGTGAATTCAGGTAAAGTGCCAAGACTAACAACACATATTAATATATTATATTATTATATATATGTATTCTATATATATATATATATATATATATATTCATATTCTATTATATTATATATATATATATATATATTCATCTCTATTCATTGGGCTGCATGGTCCTTCACTATTAGCAGCCTCAGGTGATTCTAACGGACGTGTTCTGCTGTGGAACCTCTCAGTTCATTTAGTCTGGTGGAACCTCTCAGTTCATTTAGTCTGGTGGAACCTCTCTCATTTTCGATTTCTAAGGGGCGTTATCAGAAAATATACCCTCCAGATTGTTTAATACTGTTGCGATAGCGGATTCAACAGACATCAGCGGCAGCCATCTTGGTTGAAAATGCCTCAACGGCGCTCCGCTGTACGGTCGCCTCATATTAGATAAATGGTTGTGCTTGGCCCGACCCGGGCCAGGTCGGCTGGAGATCTGTCTGAACGGGAGGGGGGCCAGACGCATCTGCCAGAGCAAGTAAACTTGAGCTCGCAGATTGGTCTGGTTCTGAGGCTTCACTATATTACAAGTGTATTAAACAAGTGTTTTTTTTTCGGTTTTTCAGTCCTGTCAACCGCGCCGGTCATCTGATAACGTTCCATGGGAAGCCAAAACCAAATTGCGGCCCACTGCCGCCGAACGAACGAAGAGAGATAACGGAATGCGTCAATATCCCTCCTAACCCTAACCCTAACCCTTAGCGCTCAACGATGAATTCAGCACCCACCACACACACAGCTGTTTCCCCACTTGTAGATCTTAAGGAGTATTTGTGCTCACATGCTGATGCAATAGTTGTTTATGATGTTACATGAATGACAAGTAATAAAAATAAGTTTGCATCTATAGCCTAAGTGTTTTGGTGTGCCGTGTTGAAGAAACCATTTTAGCATTTTAAACCACCTTACTGAAAGCTTCAGAAATCCTAGAGTCAAATTGTCATATTGGACTATATCTCTATCTATATCTCTAGTCTTATTTACAAACACACACACACACACAGTAAGAAGTCTGTGCAGTATCATATAAAAAAAAAGCCATGTGTGGCGGGAGAGGGGGCGTGGTTAGCTTCGCCAGTTGTGGCTCATCAGATGCAGCTGGAAGAGGTAGGCATGATTATCGATTAATGGAAAAGTTACTCTTTTGTGTTGGTGGAAATAAAGATTTGTGTTATGTGGATTTGAACCCTGATTGTGGAAACGGTGCTGCAGTGCACTTTACTAGCCAACCAGTGACCGGGCAACGTGATCTCCTCCCTACTCGTCATGTATTGACGCTTGGCCAGGTCCCCCGGTGTCATGCTCAAGACGCGAGAGGCGCCCCATGGCTTCACCGACTGACGTTTAGGGTCATTATATTTGAATGTATGTTCGGTTCCTGCTTCGGGTTCGTACGACTAGCGTCGGAAAACGCTCAACGTTACGTGACTCAAGTTTCTTGAGTAACGTAACATCGTCGCATCATTACGTAGCCCTAACCCTAGTGTAAGTACAGTCGGATTCTCTCAGCACCGCGAAGTCTTTTTCCTAAGTCCTTATGAATTCTCCTTCACATCTTACCTTGACCTCATGACGTTTTCCTATCGAGGTCAAGGAAAAGTGGTTAGGAAAAGGGATCCACCCCAGGCGTGCGAAAAGCGACTCGCGGGACAAAGGACACGAGCCCCCACCCCCGCGAGATAAAGACGTGAGATGAAATGCCCGCCCACGAAGGCGCCTGGATGCCTGCAAAACTGGCATCCAAACCCAGCGTCGCCAGATAAAAGCACTATGAAAGCACCAATGTGAAATATAACTGTTCTGTCTGTATATATTATATACAATAGGCCTATATTAAGTAGGCCTATACCAAATATATTAAATGTCTTTCAAATTGTACAATATATAGGCCTAACACTAAATACAATAACTGTGTATTCTTGTGTCTGAGACACATCGCCATGCACGCAGTGTGGAGTTCTCAACTGCTTGATTCGTTATTATTCGTTTGTTAATATAATTATACTGGTGTTGACTTGTCCCTCAAAGGTTCATGTCATTGTTGCCATTATTATTATATCCTACCTTATCTCCTAACAATGTTGGCCTTTCCTTGTGTAACCCCTCAAATGAAAAACACTACAGCTGTTCTGTCTGGGGAATAATATCTACTATACTTGATAGGCCTGGCTACATGGCGTGACTTATAGTTCTGATCATAACTGATATGTGACTTGATCAATACTCCAAAACTACAATGTTCCAAAGATGGACTACTAAACGTGCATCTTAAATACTTAGCCCAATGTATGAATGCAAAATGCCCCTGTCTGTATTTACTTTCCAGACTTATTGCAAAAAGTCACAAACCTCTATCTGAATACATAAAAATCACATTTGATATTGATCCACATGTGAAGATGGAGATTATTGACCTGTTTTCAGAAATGGTAACATGTTTTATCTTCAACAGGTCTAATGCTACAATATTAATGAAACTGGACAAAGTAGTGGAAACTCAAAAGAAACATTTTGGAACAGCTCCTAAAAGAAAGAAAATCATAGAAATGGACAACTCTGTAATACCAAGGCCTTTCCAGACTGGCAGAGCTGCTCTCTTTTGAAGAGTATTTTAAAGTATTTAAAGCGTTTATTCCTAATTATTTAATTTCATTTATAAATGTGGAAACGACACGTTACGAGTTCTACATAGACAGGACAAGCCTATAAGGTAGGCTACACAATATACAAAGTTAGTCTCAATAAACATTCTGGGGCAAATATATAAATTGTTGTCACGTTTGTCACAACTTCTAGGGGAATTACAACCTACAGGTTGTCACAACGTTGTTGTGTTCGCTGGGAAGTCTATGAAAAAGGCAAACTACTAGGCAAGTCTCTATGTCTCTGTGTCTATTCAATCGTACAAAATGTTTTAAGACAACTGCATTTGAATGAGAGGTGGGTGCATAAACGAGGCTCGATCTAAGAAGAGAAATAGCGTAATAATGCCGCGATTATTGCATGGCCACAAACAGCTGGACAACAGCGCCACTCGCTGGACACATTGTGCACCACCATGTGAATGATCCACTAGTTTAACAGCTGTGTTGCACTGCGTGCGAAAGCACGCTACGATCGTTTTATTCGAAATGGCATTTAGAATATTTTCGCGGTTCAATGTATTAAACAGTTGCTCGTTAAGGTTAAAATCCGGACACTTGTATCCCAGCGGTGGTTTGAGAGTGGAGCATGATCGGGAGAATATGCGCTTCACCGTCAGCCTGGGAAGCGAGGCGGGTAAGAAGCACATGTGTCCGGGTAGATTTTAACTCGAGACCGGTGCTATTTCATGGCCTGCATGCATAGCAGTAGGAGTAGGCTACTTACTATATGACCCACTGCGGTGCCCCCGAGTTGCAGTGTATTCGTGTATTAATGTATTTAATGTATTCATTTATTTCTAAATGTTGAATCTTTCTATGCCAAGGTCAAACACAAGAGTGTGCAGTCCTGCGATATCAATTCACGAATGAGAAGCAAGTTGATCTCATTTCAACCAACGTCCCGGAGTCCCAGAGGGGCACAGGTGTTGCAGCACTTCTGTCGAAGGTAGCACCACCGTTTTAACCCTAGGGTTAGGGTGAGGGGTTTAACCCTAACCCTAACACCAAATACAACTAGAAAAATACGTGTATACGCTTAAACATATGTTAAATAAAGCTTCGTAGTTTAAGACGTATAGAAATGTTGAATATCTGAACTCAAGTGAAAATATTTTAACAGAGTTCAAAAGTTTAAAGCCTGAATGGAGTAAGCATAACTATTTTAACAGTTAAAAAAAAGTTTTAAGAGTTAAACAAATAACTAAACTAAAGTGATACAGTTTGAACCTAGGCCTAGTAGTATGTTGAATTATTAGTATGATAAGTAGTAGACGTAGTATAAGCATGATAAGTAGTATAAGTATGGTAAGTACCGGTAGTAGAATGATAAGTAGTATGAGGCCTATTAGTATGATAAGTAGGCCTATTCGTATGATAAGTACTACTAGTATGATACATATTAGTATTGGTATGATAAGTAGTAGTATTAGTAGGATAAGTAGTAGAAGTAGTATTCGTATGATAGTAGTACTGGTGGTAGTTGTAGTAGTAGTAGTAGTGGTGGTGTTAGTAGCAGTAATGGTAGTAGTAGTAGTGGTAGTAGCAGTAGTAGTATAATAATAATAATAGTGCGAGGAGATAGGTCCCAGAGTTTGTATAGAATAATTATAAAGCCTAAGAATAACAATAGCTGAGCGCTGCCTAATTACAATTTCAAATAAAAATTATTTTTATTATATGCATTATTTATTTACTATGTGCAGGCTTACTTTTCCCAAATCACTAGTGTTCACCAATAGCAGCTTCTCTTATTGTCTTTTCATTTAGGATCTCTGTGTAGGGTAGGAGGGTCCAATCTGGGGGCGGTGGAGAGAAGGATGATTAGAGAAGTGGCAGGCCTGGAGGTCTGGACAGAGTTTAGTTTAAACTTCACATGTCACAGAGGTGGTGAAAAAAGTATTTGCCCCCTTCCTGATTTCCTGTACTTTTGCATATTTGTCACACTGAATGGTTTCAGATCTTCATACAAAATGTAATAAAAGACAAGAAGAACCAGAGTAAACACAAAATACATATCACAATAAATTATCATTTCATGTATTGAAGGAAAAAGTTATCCGACACCCATATCACCCATGTGAAAAAGTAATTGTCCCCCTTAACTTAATAACTGGTGTATAAAACAGAGTCGTTCATGTGAAAGATCTAGCTGACTTTATTGTTCATCAAGAAGTATGCCTCACTATTGCTCCCACAACATTAATGGAGATGCTGAAGAGTAGTTTTTTATATGCATTATTTATTGTGCAGGCTGCCATGGACTTTTTGGCTGAAGAAAACCTGAAGGCTCATATTTCTTGCTGGTACATCAAGAAATACGTCAAGGACAACCCTATGAATGGTTACGAAGACCACATTATTAATTAACTGCAATTTTGCATGTATTTGATGTATTATAAGAAGAAAGTTGTTATGGCCATCCATTTCCTCAAGGGGAGCCGTTATTTCTACTTATTCGTTCTACCGCAGGTCTAACAATTAATAGTAATTATAATTAACATGAACTCTAATTTTGTAATTAAATTGTGTAAGTTGGAATTTTATGGAGTAGGCCTACTTGATAGGCTACTTGAAATAGCAGCGCTTGTATATGAAACCACATGTTTAATTGTGTATTGATATTTAAAATAATTCATGAATAAATAATTTCAATTACCCATTTAATTACCCATTCTCATCACAAAACGTACGCTGACCTCGGCCATGTTTGGTGACCCTCTGACAGAAAGGGGGCTCAGCTGTCCACTTGATGGAAATAGTAAGCCTCTGCTTAACGTTGTTCCTAGCATGATCCCTTTACATAATACTTACCTGACAGGAGGTATCAGTAAGCCCTTCAATATCGGAGTAATCGGCTGGCGGATGAGAGACTTCATGTCGATAAAAAGGAGTAGGCCTACAAACGAAAGCCTTATAAGTCTTATTGTGGCCATTTTAAGATTTACAGTTGAAATGTCGCTTAGATGGTGCTCTGTGATGCTGTCAGTCGATTGATCAGATATTAGATTATTTAAATATTATCTTTATAACATTGGAATGATTCATTTTGTTTGGGAAAATAAAAAACTGAAATAAGTGTGAATAACAAAAACATAATGCTTGCTTAGGTCACGGTCTGTATGTCTTTCATTGATGGAATGTATGTACGTTAATATTTAACTTTTTTAAACATGGAATATAAACCTTTTAACTGACAACAAACCTGCAGCGTGTCAAAGCTTTCATCCTAATTAGTTTCTGAATTAGTATGTGAAATCTGTGGGAATTACTCCTGCTGCTTAGCCCCAAGAGAGGCGTTAGTAGCTCCTGTAGCAACACCTGCCCTCCCCAGCTCTTCAATTAGCTCTGCTATAGCAGATGGGGATTAATCAGTCTGTGACATCAAGAGCTTGGATAATCCCACGTGTTACCCTCACTGGCACCGCCGGCGTAACAATCACTTGTTTCAAGTTGTCTTGAAACATGTGGTTTGATTGATGTTTTTTTGTTGCAATTTACTCTCAACTCTCAATGAGTAAAGGCTTCAAAACTCCAAATTATGGTATTCCTCAAGGATCAGTTGTGGACCCGTTGCCCTTTGATGTCTACATGCTTTCAGTTGGTGATCATATCTTATTATGCAGATGACACCCAAAACTATATAGAAGTTAGTCTTCCTCAGTCCCTCTCTCTTCCCAAACTAATGTATAGTAGCAACTCTAATTATTCTTGATCATGCAAACAGTCTACCTTATACCCTCCCTTATCTCTACATCCAATACAATTTGAGATTGCAACTGCGTTAACAGGGGCGATGTCCGACGTTGACCATTCCTGGAAGTCTTTACGTACTGCGTTGCCTCAGCCCTGTATTGTGCTGTAGTGCTGTACTGCAGTTCTCCATTTTTGCATCTGATGCAGATATTGATGCGAGTGTCATAGCGGAGTGACGTGGTTATCCCCTTAATCTTGAAGACAGCATGTCTGGATTTAGGCAGGCGGGCCCTGATCTCACTCTGGTCCTCAGCCTCAACAACCTCAGGCAGTTCTTCATCAGTGCTACTTCAAACCCCCAGGCTGATATTTAGATATTAAGAGAGACAAAATAAGTAGTCAACAAAGAAGACAAAGGCCCAAGAAGGGGGTACAGGAATAGTTCAGAGAGCCAATAAACAACAATTCAAGCCCAACAAAACGACGACAACAACAAGTGGTTCTCCTTTGCCAGTGTCGCTATGGGCAACTCAAAGAGTGGAGCCCTTTCCAAGGAGCTTCTGGAGGACCTCAAGTCCAACACCAAGTACTCAGAGGCCGAGCTGTGCACCTGGTACCAGTGCTTCCTCAAGGAATGCCCTGGCGGGAAGATCAGCAAGGAGCAGTTTGAAGGCATCTACGCAAGCTTTTTCCCCAATGCTGACCCTAGTGCTTATGCTAGGCACGTATTCAGGAGTTTTGACACTAACGCAGATGGCACCTTGGACTTTAAAGAGTACATCGTAGCGCTGCACCTTACCTCTGGAGGTAAAACATTTCAGAAACTGGAGTGGGCCTTTGCCTTGTACGATGTGGACGGGAACGGAACCATCAGCAAGAATGAAATCCAGGAGATTGTTAAGGTATGACCGTTACTCCTTTTTTGTGTACAGCTCAAAGCGCAAATGTTGCCTCACATTCGTAGCACGACACAAACAAGAATAACATTGTTGGAGCACACAGAGTGAATGTAGCGTGGCTGTATGTTTGACCTCACAGTCCATATTCAACATGATTCCTGTGGAAGACCAAAAGAGCCTTCCAGAGGATGAGGACACACCGGAGAAGAGGTCGGAGAAAATCTGGGATTTCTTTGGAAAGAAGGACAACGGTATGGAAGTCTATTCTATGGAACCATCGTAACCATTGCAAAAAAAATCCATTGTGTGTAAAGTCTGTAATAAAGTAGTGTTTTAGTTAAATATTGATATAGTGTATTGACACAGATGCCCCTGTCACTACAAAGACTACTCGGCTACAAATATATTCATAACATACGCCACATTTTTTTATGAATACATATACACATGCACATGAAGCAAATTCATCATATTCTTTGTTAAAATACCTCACATTCATTATCAGTGGCATTCCAAGTCAAAGTTATTTAACGTTAAAACACCAATTCTTTCTCCCTCAGATAAAATCGCAGAAGGAGAATTCATTCAGGGAGTAATGGACAACAAGGACATCCTGCGTTTGATTCAGTACGACGAGCCTCAGAAGATCAAAGACAAACTGAAGGAGAAGAGGCAGTAGCCTCAGGAGATCAAAGACAAACTGAAGGAGAAGAGGCAGTAGCCTCAGACTGTTTATATTTTCACCTTTGACTGCTGGCATGCTCACGTTACCGATCACGTGATCTGCACGTCTTCCCACGTTTCTCTTTCCTTTCCCAGACCACAAGACTCTGGCCACTTCCCAATTAGTAGCAGAACACGTCTTCAATATAACTATTACGCTTAGATAAGCTTTTCATAAGCGAAAAAATATATAATAAATATATTTAATTAACATATCTTAGTACAATTAAGTATGCCAGTGACAAATGTATTTTGAATATATTTATAGTGACCTAAATTGGAACCATTTAATATATTGAATTGACATTTTATGTGTATATTAATAGTATTTAAATGAGTATTAAAGTATTTTAAATATGCTTAAAATGATGTATAGTGAGACACTTCACGTGTTCTGCCTATCAGTCTCTTTAGGAGTGTGACTGTAGAGTTGGAGAGTGTCACCTGAAAGGTATCATGGATTTATGTCATGAATACTTAAATACCAAAGGGCTTGTAGAGGTTATGGTAACTATAATAATTATTATAATAATTTCGGAATATATAATAATTTGCAGAACTCATTGCATTAAAAGGGTCAAGAAATATAAATTACGAAAGCAAGGTTGCATCCGAAACTGTGTGGTAGGTTTTGCCATTTTTCAAGCTGATGGCCGTAATTGATAGCAACCAAGTTACATTTAACTATGGAACCGTGCTGGTATGACAGTTTAACTTTCATCCCAGAAGAAACACAACAGCGTCTTTATAGGGAAAATGTGATGTAGGTAAATTACATTGAGCAACATTTTATCTTGACGCTATCAGTCGCTTGGGATTCAGCGTTCGTTCTGTGGATTTCGCAGGGGATGTTGTCTTCTTGATAATGTG
>OOFB01017799.1:0-17458 GCA_900323305.1 Trachyrincus murrayi | reverse complement strand
TCTATGTAAGGGTCTCTCTACCTTTACACAACTCTATGTAAGGGTCTCTCTACCTTTACACAACTCTATGTAAGGGTCTCTCCACCTTTACACTACTCTATGTAAGGGTCTCTGCACCTTTACACAACTCTATGTAAGGGTCTCTCCACCTTTACACAACTCTATGTAAGGGTCTCTGCACCTTTACACAACTCTATGTAAGGGTCTCTGCACCTTTACACAACTCTATGTAAGGGTCTCTCTACCTTTACACAACTCTATGTAAGGGTCTCTGCACCTTTACACAACTCTATGTAAGGGTCTCTCTACCTTTACACAACTCTATGTAAGGGTCTCCCTATTTCTAATGAACAATTACAGTTTTCCTCCAATGTTGTTCAGCTCATCATGTCAGTGACATCGTAAAAAAAATACATTGATGACCCTATGGAAATGACAAATTAATGAATTAACTTAAATGAAGGGATATAGTCACATTTCTATTGGCATGTGTATCGCAAGCTCGGCCTGTTATTTACACCTGCTTTGTGGTCCTCTTTCCAGAGTGGCTGCTCCCTGCGCATGCTGAACCCCCAGGCCTTCTCCTCCACAGTATGGAACTTTCTCTCCATCCTCCAGGAACAGTTTGGCAGCATGGCCGGGGCCAACATGTGAGTGAACTATTTCACAGGACATTAATGAAAATATTGATTTATCTTTTGTTGTGGCTGATCTAGAGGTAATTTTGTAATTGTATTTTCTCTCGCTCTCTCTCTCTCTCAGGTATCTGACACCTCCCGGAACACAAGGCTTTGCGCCGCACTATGATGACATTGAAGCCTTC
The DNA here is from genome assembly GCA_900323305.1 of Trachyrincus murrayi. Classification (NCBI taxonomy): domain Eukaryota; kingdom Metazoa; phylum Chordata; class Actinopteri; order Gadiformes; family Macrouridae; genus Trachyrincus; species Trachyrincus murrayi. The sequence goes on along the minus strand of OOFB01017799.1, from coordinate 16,635 downwards.
GTGGTTCAGCTGGAGGGAAAGAAACACTGGAGAGTGTACAGCCCGCGGTAAGCCAAGAGCCAAAATGTACTTTTGTCTCTTAAGAAAACAATATTTATGCTGCTAATCATATATAATGGGATTTGAAAAATGACAAATGAAAAATATCATTAGCAAGGATGCTCATTTTTCTTGTTCTATAGTAGTATAGTATAGGCCTGTGTGTTACTCTTAGACAAACGAGGCAACGTGTTTAAACACAATTACTGACTTAAAAAGAAGTCTTTACAGAGACACTTTCCTTACTTCTTTTCAGGTCCCAGGATGAAGTATTGCCAGTTAACTCGAGCTGTAAGTGCCGGAGTAAATGCCACTTATGAAGCTTTTTTTTTTTCATACAGCACCTAAGGGTAACATGTTGCATCATTAGCACTCAGCCTGTTTGGTGTACATATTGTTCTTTATGCTCAGAGTATATCCATCCATAAAATGGTGAAATCCAAATCTGCATTTACACAAATCAGTCAATCGTAGCAATTTGAAATGACAATTTCATCATCCCAAGACAATGTTTTTTTGTAACCCCTCATATAAAAAGTACATGAGATATCTGACTCATGAGGGGTTTTTTTTTTTTGTATCCAGCCAACTTCAGTCAGTCAGAGATCGGGAAGCCAGTGCTGGAGGTGGTTCTGGAGGCCGGGGACCTGCTCTACTTCCCACGCGGGTTCATCCACCAGGGAGACTGTCTGCCAGACGCGCACTCCCTCCACGTCACCGTCTCCTCCTACCAGAAGAACAGCTGGGGAGAGCTGCTCGCCAAGGTGCGCCCTCGCTGCCAAGCCACTCACTCTGTCACCGCTTGGACGGAGAACACCTCGGGCTCGATGCCAGCGAAACATAGGCCAAGTGAAGGCAGGGATGGCTGTCGGCTGTTTTTAGCTGCGTGACGGGTTAGCATTTGCATGTCGGTAATGCTTCATTTATATAGCACCTTTTCGGACAAAAAAGGTACAACGAAAGAAAGGGTGCATAACAACCAAGTCACGATAAACAACACACAATGGTAAAAAGAACAGAAACAGGCATATAAATAGAGTAGTAAAAACGTAGGGTGAAACAGGACACCCACTACTAATAAAAAGCCTGTCTGAACAAGTGGGTTTTTAAAAGCTTTCTAAAACCATCAACTGAAAGGGAAGACTGTATTGACTGTATTAGCATGTTGCATTAGCACTCTATTACAAATGTTCTGTAATAATAGGGGCACAGCTATGACCAAGGTTGATGAAAATAACATTTGTACATTGTGCTTCAATGTTTTTGTTGTGTGTATGGATTATTTGACAGCTGGTGCCTGCGGCCCTGGGGGTAGCGATGGAGGAGGATGTGGAGTACAGACAGGGCTTGCCACTGGACTACCTGACGTACATGGGAGTACAAAACTCTGACAAGGTCATCTACTGTGATGGGGGGAGGGGGGGAATGGTACTTCTTGGTCATTTACGCTTTCATCCAAAGCATCTTGCGGTGTATTTGAGATGTTTGTCATTAAAGGGACTACATGTATGTATTGTTACATGCATAAATCGTGTTAAACTGTCAATATATGAACAAGTTGTCATATTCCTTAAAAAATGAGACCTTCCCCAACTCACTCCATTGCGTAGAACAACCTGCGGGCTGTTCTATTTTAACCGGAAGGATGTGACGTCTAAACGCGGATAATGGCAAAAATGTCTGCTCTTTCATATCTTTTTAATTTGTACAATGTGTATTTAGGATTGTTATTGTCTCAACCCACGGAGCTCACACTCCAGTGCTCTGAATTCTCGAGCAGGCTGCAGTTCACTTACCGGCCAAAGGGGCCAGTAATGAGAAGGAATTTCTGATTCCTACACATGGTACCTTTTTAAGGAGCATGTAGGTGTTGGGCGTCAAGGATGCCTATGGGTAGACTGCAGACATACATTGGGGTTTGAACCCAAACCCTTTCGGCTTGGAGACAAACACCCTGACCACTGTACTATTCTGCCCTATTTACATTTAGCACACCCCTTTTTTATTTTTGTTCAAAGCGACTTACAAGTGAGGCTGAGACAAGTGTAGTCGACAACGTTCCAACAATCGCTTGCCACCTTCGCCATTTTCACTTCCCTGGCATTGTGCCCGTCGATGACAACCCATTATGTCACCGTGCAGGAGGACCCCCGGAGAGAGAAGTTCCTGTCCCGTATGGGCGGTCTGATGCAGAAGCTCGCCGGCTACGCCCCAGTGGACGCGGCCGTGGACGAGAAGGCCAAGGAGTTCCTCCAAGACTGCCTGCCCCCAGCACTCTCTCCAGGTGTGTGTGTGTGTGTGTGTGTGTGTGTGTTCTGACGTCAATTAACTTCTGCTTTGAAGTAACGACAATAAACCACACTGAATTGATATGAAAGTCAGCGTTGCGTCGGATACAAGTACATATACTTGAAATGTGAATATTTAAAAGATGTTATCAAATGGGTGCACCCATTTGATTTGACGGTGACGACTCTGATCTTCTACCTTCTAAGTATGTCTAAATATGATGCACGCTGTCTTCTGCTGCAGAGGAGCAGGCCAGTAGTGTCCAAGGAGCTTCCACGAGGTGGGGAAACGGAAGGCCTTTGAATGTTGGCGCTCGCATCCACAGCCAGACCCGGGTGCAACTCATTCGCGCTGGATGTGCCAGGTGAGGCACTTTTTGCACTTTGTTTTTTGTGCATGCATCAATAGACTTCTATTAAGGGGCATTGGCCCCATCAAAACGAAATGAGAAGTCAGAGTGCATTGGCTTGGATGATACATGGGTCTGTATTGGATAACATACTGGCAGGTAAATTGAAACCACCTTTTGCACAAGCGGAAATACTATTCTTCTGTTGTAGTTTCAACACAAATGCATTAAGAGATTATATGGCAACAGGTGGCAGACGTAACGGATTCCCATTTGATTTGTGCAAGTTGGACAGGTTTTTCTGTTGAGCCATCCATAATTTTTATTATGGGAAGTAATTTCTTCTCTTCTGACATCTCAATAATTAACGTTATCATAGAAAGGGATCCATATGAACGGTTCCTGGAGGCCTACAGGCGACAACTAGATTAATTGTTGCTATTAAATTCTATTATAGATATGATGGCAGTCGCTGCCAACTGGCAATAATTGTAGTGCACGCTCATAGCCTGCACACAGAGCCTCTGATTGGCAGTTCCATCTCTCTCTGGTAACTCTCTACATATGCACTGCTCAGCTCAATCTGATATGTTGATTAAGCCAATGTGCAAATGAACGTGTCCAATTTACTGTACATGTTACTAAATTGCATGAATTTGATTTATTTATAAATGTTATATTGTATTATTGTTCTATAAAAACCACTCTCTGGTCTCCAGGTTATGTAGTGATGGGGAAGTCATCCAGTTGTTCTACAGTACAGACAACTCCAGAGTATACCACAAAGAGGAGCTCAAGAGTTTTGAAATCAAAGCGGAGGTGAGGCATTTCTAATTGAACATTTGACCCCGGCTGTTTTTTTTTTGTCTTGTCCTGTTTGCTAATGAACACAACCTAACGGCTGCTGTTCCCCCAGTATGCAGACGCCATCGAGTTCCTGATTCACTCGTACCCAAAGTTTGTGTCGGTGCAAAGTGTTCCGTGTGACTCGGCAGAGGAAAAGGTACGCTTTGACACATTTTTATTTAGATGGGTATGTTTGTGGATAATATCACATTTCAATAGCATTGCTACAATTGTTTCACAATGAGAAAAACCATCCAATGTATTTCTTCCAAAGACAATGGTGGAAATGCATTTTCAAAAGTTTGCTGTCAACATAATACAATTACTTTTTGGGGTTACTGTTTGTCTTGCCTGTCATAAGCTAACTGTTAACCTTAAAATGTCTTACGGCTAAATTATCTTTCAAGTACTACATGTACGGCTAAATTATCTTTCAAGTACTACATGTACGAAGGAATTTCTTTATAAATTATAGCTTAAATATCTGCAACCCTTATTCTTTGAACAGGAGTCGGTTGACTACTGTGTGGGAATCGTCCGTTTAACAGAAATCGATCAAAAGCAACTCCTCAATGACCTCAATTTACAGTGCTTTCTTTTATCCAAGTCAAGTCTTCTAAGCAAGGTGCTTACCAGATTGTGTTGTTATGAATGCATTCATGTGAAACTGCCCTCATAGAAACCCCATCTCCCCCCTCCCTTCCAGATTGCTTTGGCTGAGCTGCTGTTTGAGAAAGGGATTATCCGCACTGCAGAGCCTCTCTAGTGTTGGACACCTTTCCCACCGTTCTGGCATCCAACACGACTGGATTCCAGTATTTGAGCATATATAAATCAATCCGGGACACAAAACAGCTCTGGCAACGATCAGTCTCTCCGCTATACTGCAGTAGTAGTAAAACCACAGCGTTTGATTATTGCTTTGTTTCTCTGTTAGTATGAAAGGATGGGAATGATTCTTGTCACATGAAATGCAACAAAATAATAAAGGTTTGACAATTTTCTTACAGAAATTAACATGTTTATTATTGGTTGATACAACTCAAAAGAACATGGTATAGATATTTTAAATAATCCATTCTGAAGGCTACCCCACAATCAAACGATAGATGGTGCTCAATGATAACTGATAATATGCTGGGGCTGGTTATTCTACTTCCAGGTATATTCCTCTCCAGGCTTCAGCTCCCTAGAGAGATGAGTCAGCAAAATTATACATGGTTTAGAATATTACAATATTAATAGCTGCACTATCTAGAGTGCATAGGCAGGCTGAAATACGTTCTTAATGCAAAATGCATGACCCATTCATACAGAATATGGCTGCTAATAAAGCATTTACACTTGATGTGTTACCTACCCTTGGTTCCAATATTCTGACACTCATAATGCTAATCATATGCAGCCTAGCACCAAGGTGGCATCCCCATAAAAGCTTACCAGACAATATGTTCAGTAAAAGGTATTTAAAAACACGGAGAATGGACTTTTCAGAATAATAACAATGAAATGTTATTTGCCAAACGCAAATACACTTAAACAGGTGAATGGGCATTGACAATCTGAAAAAAATATTGGATTTAATAAAGTCAATTCCTTGTATAATTAGCTAGTTTTTTTTACTGCCTCAAGAGCTAAGATTTTAAGTAACTTGACACTGCTGGTCCTTTGAGAGCTGCTGAGATTACAGACTTCATAAACATGAAGTCTGGTTTCTACCGCTATTTCGGACGCAAAGCGTGTGATAAACACCAAAGCTGGTGTTGGAATTAATTCCCTTTAACCACCAATTTGAGGCATTTGGGGAAGTATAACTGATGAGTGTAGCAAGAATCTGCACAGCTATATATATAATGTGCAGCTGACAGATCACCTCCAACAAGTGTATTTGTATGCCATTTGTATATTTTGTCCCTTATTGATTGCACGTAAGAATGGGTTGCCTGGCGTCAGATGACCTACTTCAATGATTTGCATTTACTTTGAAAACAAAGGGCATCCAGAGCACACTGCGGGGATGGATCTATGGTCTCCTTACCTGCCGTACAGAGCACTTTTGTTTCTGAAAGCTGTCAGCTTATGGTCCTGTTGTTTATCCAAATACCATCCGATCACAAAGCCAATGGGCACCAATAAGTTCGGCCACTGTTCACGTGCAAATGATATAAAGTTCACCATGATGTCTGCAAAATAAGCAATGCAACGTCAATTGGTTGAGAGTATAAGAATAAAGTATACATACACATGTATTGTATAAAGCTAGCTAGCTGCTATCAGTTATTTTGGTGTAACTGACACATAGGGGTACTAAACGTTAGCACCTGCACAGGGATCTACTTGTACCAGTACTTATATCTTTATCAAACATATCCTTCTTCTCATGAATTCCCAAGGCGAATGTCAACTGGAGCTGCAAGCCATCAGTATTAGGAAACTAGCATTAGCTGGCTAGCTGCTTAGCATAACAAAATGTAATCGAGTTGATTGTATGTATGCAGGTAAAGTTAATAGTGATTGAACTGTCGTAAATCTACAATCAATTACATCGCAATGTAAGAGGCGTTTGGAATATAAAATAATATTACCTTGTGTTTTTTGTTGTACCGATCCACTGTCTTTAGCTCCACACTGGCCAGGCAAAGGACATTGGACCCTACCAACTGTGGGAACCCGGCGTAGTTTATTTGACATGACGACACATATTTTATCATTATTGGCCGTTCTAAATACTAAACCATGTCAACTTTTAACATTCAAAATGTTTTTTATTAAACATGTATTTAAGTCAACGATTTAAATGGAGATGTATGTGCTCCAACGCAAGATATGTATGCATTAACTCCACCGTACTTTTTCTGTTGAAGGTACGCTCCGTTGACCTTTCACACGTGATGTGCAGCGGCAAAGTGTGTCCGTCTGATTGTAAAAAGTGTTTTCACAAATACTATTCAACATGTCGTAATATTGTATTTAACGGTCTGCTGGTATTATTTTCCTGTATCGGGAAAAAACTGTTCACTTGTATTATTTCACAACCAATGGTACGTTTTACTCACTTTTGTCAAACAAATGACTGTACCCCCCTGTTAGTTATAGCTGGCGTGCTAACAACTGGCTATTGTGAACACAATGATGTAAATGTGCACATAGCTAAATACTGCGAGTTCACTAGTTCACATATATATGTATTTTTTACGGGTGTTGTATTTTCTTCACTAACTGACTGCCTGATTTGTATACTACAGCTTTATTCCGTCGTGTTTATTGGCCTGTCTATCTTTGCACGATGTGAACGCGTCATCCCATTCAGAAGCTGGTGTTCACAGACAGATCAGTTGGCACCACTATATGCTTGCTTTACATGTGCACATTGAACACTAAATACACACTATTGCATTTAAGGATGTCGTTCTCGGTTGCTTACCTCTACTTTTTTCCTCAATAGTTGCAACTTTATAGCTGAGGAAGATGACATCCATTATCAAGTTGACAGCCGTGTCGGGGGTTCAGGAGGAGTCGGCCCTGTGCTACCTGCTGCAGGTCGATGAATTCCGCTTCCTCCTCGACTGCGGTTGGGATGAAAGTTTTTCCATGGAAATCATAGATGCAATGAAACGGTAACTACAATGTCTGTGGTATACACCCTCAATCACTGCTATGTTATTGTTTGGGGTGCAGCAGAGTGAGTGGTTCTTGTGGTCCATCAGGTACGTTCACCAGGTCGACGCCGTGCTACTCTCACACCCTGATCCCCTGCATCTTGGCGCCTTGCCCTACGCCGTTGGGAAGCTGGGATTAAACTGCACCATCTATGCCACGATACCCGTATACAAGATGGGCCAAATGTTTATGTATGATCTATATCAGGTGAGGAGGAGTTATTGAGTAAAATGTTCTGCATTGCAAGCTGTGTCCTTCTCGTATGGTTTGGTTGCATGTTATCCAGTGTCTCCTCAAACCCATGCCTTTTCTCACAGTCTCGGAACAACAGCGAGGACTTCAATCTCTTCACGCTTGATGACGTGGACAGCGCCTTTGACAAAATCCAGCAGTTGAAATACTCCCAGATTGTTAATCTAAAAGGTCAGTGTATCACCGACCAAGCAACCATTGGTCAACGAAACATTTAGAAGTTGATCAAATGAGCATGACAGCACACCTAGCCGTGCTCAAATGAAAAATGCCACCCTCATCACTAGGCACTACTAGCTTAAAAATGCATGTGAAATTCATTTGTGGACGTAGTATCAAAATGTCACGATCTCTAGAAAGCATTAGCTCAAGTTGGCGGGCTGACTCAACAACAGGGACTTGAAAGCGTCTCTGTTGCTAGGTCATTGCTAAGGTCCGTCCTACTGGCTGGAGTATTAAACTACCGTTTGTGTTGCATGGGAGTCTACGGACGTGACGGGTATTGGTCAGATCTCAACTTGTTTCTAAATTTCCCTGAGATACACCTAACAAGAAATTGTTTATTTTGACAGCGAATTGCCCCACAATATTTGGATTAGATATTTTATTTTGTTGGTAACTGGAATAATTGCAATATTACACCCGCTTGTGTAATATTGCTTAATCATAATGCCTAACGACTCTCATTATGTACTTCGATTTTATAGTTGGATGAAAATAATATTCTGTATTTTCCTATACCTCGATAGGGAAAGGACACGGTCTGTCCATCACTCCCCTTCCAGCCGGACACATGATCGGCGGCACCATTTGGAAGATTGTCAAAGATGGAGAGGAGGAGATTGTCTATGCTGTGGACTTCAATCATAAGAGAGAGATGTAAACACTATCATCTCATCATACCTAAGCACCATGTATGAAGTGTTTCTTTCTTCTGTCAATCGGAGCTGTTCCCTAACGTCACACCTTTTGTTCCTTGCCATGTCCCTAGCCACCTGAACGGTTGCACGCTGGAGAGCGTGAGTCGCCCCTCTCTCCTCATCACAGACTCCTTCAACGCGTCGTACGTGCAGCCGCGGCGCAAACAGCGAGACGAGCAGCTCCTCAGTGAGTCGACGGTCGCATGGCCCTCCCCCACAACTACTAAATCATGATGTCATGTGCACGACGCAAACATTTCTGTAGAAGTTATAAAACGTACATAAAAACATTGCACTACTTTGTGCTCCTTATTGTGGGGGGAAAAATGAAATTCATTCTCATTCTACTGTCTGCGTGCCTCCAGCCAATGTAATGGAGACCCTCCGCGGTGACGGCAACGTCCTGATCGCCGCCGATACGGCTGGCCGGGTGCTGGAGCTGGCCCAGCTGCTGGACCAGATCTGGAGGACGAAGGACGCGGGGCTGGGTGTCTACTCGCTAGCGCTGCTCAACAACGTCAGCTACAACGTGGTGGAGTTCTCCAAGTCGCAGGTCTCCCATTCCACATCCCCCTAATTATCCCCTAATTAACGGTGTAATCGTGCAATCGCTCCATAGTGTAGCCAGATACCAGGCAACGGTCTCTTAGTAGTGCCGGGTGAACTAATTAAAAACTGTACTTTTGGCTCATTTTCTACAATGCATGGAGACTGTAGCCCATAATGGCCCTTCACTGCACTGCACACTGCACTACATCTCCGTTACTACTTTGTTGCGCTGACTCCTCCCCTCCAGGTGGAGTGGATGAGTGACAAACTCATGAGGTGCTTCGAGGACAAGAGGAACAACCCCTTCCAGTTCCGCCACCTGTCGCTGTGCCACAGCCTGGCGGACCTGGCGCGTGTCCCCAGCCCCAAAGTGGTGCTGTGCAGCCAGCCTGACCTGGAGTCGGGCTTCTCCCGGGAGCTCTTCATCCAGTGGTGCCGCGACGCCAAGAACTCGGTCATCCTGACCTACCGCACCACGCCCGGCACCCTGGCCCGCTACCTCATCGACAACCCCGGGGAGAGGATGCTGGACCTGGAGGTGAGGCTGCCCAGAGATTACGTCTATATATGTATATATTTAGATATTGTGCACACACTTTGGTGGCTCTGTTGTAGGATAAGAGTTAAATGAAGTTTCATGTCATACCGTATTGGCCTTATTGCTCCTAAAGTCTTTCACATGGGATTGTGAAATATGATATTGTCCGTGATCATGTCCATATGATCATTGTGAAAAAAAAATCGTACATATTTCCCTGGCCGTATTTCATTGCTTTCTCGTCCTGTGTTATTGCAACAGGTCCGAAAACGAGTAAAGCTTGAGGGCAAGGAGCTGGAAGAATTCCTGGAAAAGGACAAAGTCAAGAAAGAGGCGGCCAAGAAACTGGAGCAAGCTAAAGAGTATGTATCTGTAACTAAACCATGCTTCTCTAATGGCAGCAGTTTATTCACGCATCGTGCACCCTGTGTCACCAATAGGTGTGACCGTCAACGTGTAACCAAACTCTACTCTCACAAAATATAGCATGATGCTGTCAGTTCACCTCATTCGAAACCGCAGTATAATAACCCACTCAACGTTTCCCTCACTGCAGTCAGATTCACAGTGAACTCTTTACGTGTGTGTGTGTGTGTCCGTGTTGCGTGTCCACGCAGGGTGGATGTGGACTCCAGTGACGAGAGCGACATGGAGGACGACCTGGACCAGCCGGCCGTGGTGAAGACCAAACACCACGACCTGATGCTGAAGGGTGAGGGCAACCGCAAGGGCAGCTTCTTCAAGCAGGCCAAGAAGTCCTACCCCATGTTCCCCACGCACGAGGAGAGGATCAAGTGGGACGAGTACGGCGAGGTCATCAGGTAACCCGTGACCTCCTACAAGACATACAAATTAGGGGCATGTATCTTGCTTTTGTCCCGCCAATGCATATTGGACTACATTTCTCTTCTCCCCCTTGGTAAATGCAGCTGTCGTGAGGAAAAAATATGGTTAAGTGCCCGCGGTTGCCTGCCAAACTGTGTACAATCTGCAATATCAGGGCAGTGTTTCCCCTATATATATATATATATATATATATATATATATATATATATATAATTTCTTCCTCCCATTGCCAAATGCTTGTCATTATTGTCATTAGCGAAATACTGTGGACAAATACTGACAGCAAAATGGTGTTCTGCTATAGAAGAATAAAAAATGCATGATGATACAGTAGGAGGCATTAGCTCATGAATGGCTTCAGTCTAAATGTAGGACGCATAAAGAGAAAAAGTGACTTAATAATAGAAAGTACATATTTGATTGTATGGAACAGAAGCAACCGTATTATGAAACCCAGACAGGGGTGGCTACAAATTGCAGACTGAAAACTGTATTAACTAACTATTAATTACCATTAATGCTAACATTAATGGCCAAAAAATGTGGCTCACGCACATAGTGCGCTGGCATGCTATTTGTTGTTATGTTATGTTATATCACACTAAAACCAGCACCATGCACATCTACACTGTTTACATGCATCAACATAGTGCACATGTGCACCTCACACACACCTCAGCACCGCTGCTGGAAAAAATCGTAGGGGAAACACTGATCAGGGTCAATCAGGATTATGGGTCGATGAATCGATCATTCAGCACTTTCTTACTCCAACCGCGCTCCTGTCCACAGACAGCGATCAACCACCATAGGCAACAGACATTCAATGATTAATTTCTGTTCCGCCCACAAGGCCGGAAGACTTCCTGGTCCCCGAGCTGCAGGCCACAGAGGAGGAGAAAAGCAAGCTGGAGGCGGGCCTGTCCAACGGCGACGAGCCCATGGACCAGGACCTCTCCGTGGTGCCCACCAAGTGTACCTCCAGCGTGGAAAACATCGAGATCAGGTCAGTGATGCTCACGGCGAGGGAAGGCCAAATCGATAAATCTGTCGCAGACTCATAAACTCCCCCCCCTCCGGCTGTTTGAAATTCACCGACATAATTCAGGAGAAGTTGGTTAGGTGACCGGAAGGTCACGTTCTTTATTCCCCGCCCTGCTTGGGCGATGTGCAGGGAAAGGAAATGAGCCTGTCTCCTTCTGCAGTAAAGTACACCTGAGAGCACAAATACTTCTCTTGCAGCTGCTACCCACTACTAATCCACTGCAGCTGCTTTTTTGGCCAGCAGTCAAGTTTATTTTCATGTAGCCCTTTTTTATCAGGAGTCTGTCTCGTTTGGCCAATGTGATGCAAACGGAGAACCCTGTGGGAAGGATCGTATTTTATTGTAGTCCTGTAGTAGCATGGGTATTGTTAAGATTTTAACGATACTACTACTCTTATTGATACTGCTTATCGATCCTTCTTTTACAAGGAAAAAAAAGACAAATTAAGAACTACAAGTTAAGTGGGTCGTGTTTCCAATGAGAGCACTCTCACCGGCGCCGCCATACAGCCGCGCTATTGCTTCCAGCACTGCTCAAAACCTACTAAACACAGAACAAGACCTAAAATCGAATCTTCCGACGCGTGTCCGACGTGTTGTCTTTTCTGCCCGACGCTCGGTGCTCCGGACCAGGAGTGGATCCGAAAGCCACAGACTTCCTCCACACAGCACTTACTCGTCATATTGTAGTTTAGCTTTTTGAAGCGTTATTCAAATAATGTTTTAACCAATTGAACCGTTTCAGAAATCAAATGGGAAAAAACAACGACTAAATGTCCGTGTCACGACAGCCCTGTTTCTAATGTTACATGGTGGCGCTGGAACGGAGCATGGCATCACTCTAGTGAAGTGTTGTCTCTGTCTCTGTCTGTGTGTGTGTGTGTGTGTGTGTGTGCGCTGCACGGTGCTGCAGCATGTGAGAGAGAGCTGCCCCCGCCCTCACAGGCTCAGAGAGAGAGATCTCTTCTGGAGTGGGAATAGTGAAAATACATCATAGACGAATGTCTTAATCTTACTGCAAATTAGAAACAGAGTTGGTGAGATAAAATGTGCAAGATAACGTTTATGTAGCAATAATAAATATGAAATCTGTTTTCTTAATGTCTCCAGTACCGAGAGCAGAATCGATAACGTCAGAGCTTATCGATACTACGGTCTTTCATAATTTAGCCCCGGGCCCGTTAAATACCGGGTTTTGGTACCCATCCCTATGTAGTTGATTATGAGATTTTGGTCATTATGGACTTAGTTTCATGATGATGATGATGATGAATGAAAAAGTATCCTAGAAAGCTAAACCACAGCTATGCACACCAACCTTACATTTGTGTAATGGTAATGTAATTTACCATGCAAAACACACAGGTGTGTTCCTTTAAGGAAACACAGTTGGACTATCAACGTTCAGAGCAAATCGTAGTTGTTGTCAGTTATCTAGCAATCTAGACTCAGAGCTGCCAGTTCCATTGCCTGAGGTCAGATGAGGTGGATTTAGCTTTTTATGCAGGGAATGCTGGTGTGATCACAGCATTAAATAGCTGACAAGAAATGTGTTTAGCGCCAGATAGCCACCTACAGATTTTTACACCATCAGTACATGATACTTCCTTTATAGCTACTCTATCAACTAAATACAACAATCCCTTTTCACCCCCTCCCCAATCAGGGCCAGGGTAACGTACATCGACTACGAGGGCCGCTCGGACGGCGACTCCATCAAGAAGATCATCAACCAGATGAAGCCCAGGCAGCTGGTGATCGTCCACGGGCCGCCGGAGGCCAGCCTGGACCTGGCCGAGTCCTGCCGGGCCTTCAGCAAGGACATCAAGGTGTACACACCCAAGCTGCAGGAGACCGTGGACGCCACTAGCGAGACCCACATCTACCAGGTCGGTGCATGTGCAGCTTCCTCCAGGCTTAGTTCCTTCGGTTTATTTTTTGAATGTGGATGTTTCTTCATTTGTCTTTTTATTATTATTTGTTTCTTCGTAAAGCAAATTTAGTCACGAGCACGAATTGAAAACCGTGTAATGTCATTTTATTGACACACATTAAAATAACCCATAGAAACCCATCTGGGAGAGAAAAAAAAAAACTCGATTAGTATTAAATAATGTGATTTTAAACCCATACAGACGTCCATTACAAAAGGACTGCTTTACAACCAAACAGTGTGTCAAAACCCTATGTAGCCTGCTTGCTGACTCCTCCCCCTCCATGCGTGCAGGTGCGGCTGAAGGACTCGCTGGTGAGCTCGCTGCAGTTCTGCAAGGCCAAGGACACGGAGCTGGCGTGGATCGACGGCGTCCTGGACATGCGCGTGGCAAAGGTGGACACGGGCGTGCTGCTGGAGGCCGCCAAGGGCGAGGAGGAGGCGGGCGAGGCGATGGTGACGGAGGACGGCGGTGGCAGCCAGGAGCCCGTCGCGGACGCGGGTGTCGCCGGGGACAACACGGGCGGCGGTGGCGATGACGACAGCGAGGAGTGCGGTGCGGCCATGGCGGCGGTGGTGGCCCAGCGCGCCATGAAGAGCCTGTTCATGGAGGACGAGCGAGAGCCGTCGGACGAGAGCGACGTCATCCCCACACTGGAGCCCCTGCCCCCCCAGGAGGTGAGATGGGGGGGGGGGTATGGGATGAAGCCACAATCATCACAAATTATTGCGTCATGTGGATTTCTAGTCTTTCTCTGTCGATCCTAGTTTTGGACGGGTTACTTTGTGGATTTGTAAAAGGCCATAGGGTGTTCCTTAAGCACTGGCTGCCGGCTAGATAGCCGACTACTCGCTCCTCTTTGGCCGGCTACTTTTGTGCCCGGCGTCATATTAATAGACTGAATTTCTAGAGTTGGGTGAACACTTCTATTTAGCCTCCTATCATAACAAGGCAGTTGATTTGTGGTCTATTTCGTCCGTTATCATAACATGGCAAATGATTGGACAATGTGACAGACGCGATGTCTTTATTTGAAGTTAGGTATAAGTTAGCGTAGTCTGGTGTATGTTTTCCATACCGTCGCTTTGAAGCGATCGCTCTACAGACGTGGTTGAAGCATAGACTGTATAAAATAGCATTGAAGACACAACGAGTAGGGGTGATAGTATTACTATACTGGTAGGACAGCAGTCCAAAATAGCATTCGTGAAGACAAGATACAGTATTCTATTCCCTTATTAACGACGACCCGCTGCCGTTTTGATAAGCATTAGCATTAGCATGTCTGTATGGAAAACACTTAGCGTCGGGGTCGTCATTTAACTCAAGTGTTTCACGTAACAAATTAACAGATTAAATAATTATATAATAACTTAGAAGTTCATATGTGCCGTTATGTCCCACAAGTCGATCGCCACATGACTCAATGTGCTGATTTGTTTGGTCTTGTCGAGGCTTTACAACTTATTCCTGTTACAGTTCATGTCCATTTTGTTCACATAGTCACGAGTTATCAACATGTATTCCTGTCTATAGTGGATATCCAATTGTGTCTATGGTTCGTTACAAGTTAGGATCACGGATGTATGGGTTAGGATCGGATCGACAGCGTCCAATCGACCAGATTATTGGTTTTGTATTGGATATTTGTACTATTTATATTTAGTCTTTTATCCAACGTGACAGTGATCAAACCCAGAATCTTTTGGCTGGGAATCAAACACCCTAATCACTATATCCTGCCCCCTGATTGAAATATGTAGTTATTGATGATTTTATAAAATGAGTGATTCAATATGCAGTGGAGGAAGATGGCAGCGAAAAAAGTTCTAATAACCGCAGTATCCTAAGTTTTTCATCTGGCTGGCTACTAAAAGAATTGGGGAACACGCTGCTTTTCCAGAGGGACCTTCTAGCCACGCCCTCTCCCCTGCCCCTGTAGGTTAATGAACGACGACAGGGAGTTGATCCCAGGATGGCTGACTTTGGGATTCGCAGCCAGAGGTGGCGCTGCGTGCAGAGAATGACACGGAGCTAAATCAGAATAGACGCGAGGGGAGCATTCCGCCCTCTGGCCTTATTGACAGACAGAGAGGGAGAGGGGAGGTGGGGGGGGACAAACGCCGGCTTCCGAGGTCAAAGTTTGATGTTTTGCCACATGTGCATGAGAGCAGGGGACGTTGGCTTCGACGTTTCCCAACGTGTGTACATTTTGAAAGCGCGGTGGACCTGGAGTGAGCTAACAGACCGTCTCTCCCTCCTCCTCCCAGATGTCGGGCCACCAGTCGGTGTTCATCAATGAGCCTCGCCTGTCCGACTTCAAGCAGGTGCTGCTGAGGGAGGGCATCCAGGCCGAGTTTGTCGGTGGCGTGCTGGTGTGCAACAACATGGTGGCCGTACGCAGGGTGAGTAGCGCTGGCGGCCCGTGCCTTGCCCACACCGCACACAAGGTGTGTGTGTGTGTGTGTGTGTGTGTGTGTGTGTGTGTGTGTGTGTGTGTGTGTGTGTGTGTGTGTGTGTGTGTGTGTGTGTGTGTGTGTGTGTGGGAGAGGGAGGGTGTGTGTGTGGGAGAGTGAGTGAGGGTGTGTGTGGGAGAGTGAGGGTGTGTGTGGGAGAGTGAGGGTGTGTGTGTGGGAGAGGGAGCGAGTGTGTGGGAGAGGGAGCGAGAGTGTGAGGGAGGGGGAGTGTGAGAGAGAGCGAGGGAGAGTGAATGTGTGTGAGAGAGAGAAAGAGGGAGTGTGTGTGTGTGTCTGTGTGTGTGTGAGAACCGTCAACAAAGGAAGTGAGACAGCTGGGCCCCGCCAGGCGTTAAGTGCATTTTTTTCTTTTTTTTCTTACATAATGTCCTTGCAGTCCTATTTCTGTTAGTTCTCATCTCGCTCCTCTTATCTTCATCTGTGCTCTGTTGCCTCAATCAATGATGTCTTCATCCTTTTTCATTCTTAAGCGTATTCATAACCGTAGAGGTAATCTATCTTTTAAAGGGGAAATATAGGGCAATATATCAGCAAGGACATGCATTGCCTTCAATTTAGTTTTGCTGACTCAGCAATCCCTAGAAAAATAAGTGTACTTTTGAGCAGGACTTCTTTTCTGGACATGCAAATATCAGTGTTATGAAGTAAAGCAGAGTTCACTCTCTAGTAGTTGGCCTATCTGTCTGTAGAACTGACAGAAGACTCAAGTTATTTGTGTTTATGTATTTTTTCCTTGTGTTTTTAGCTTGTTTGACCCTTCTACCTCTGTAAAGCAACGGTCGCAATGAGTGAACAGTGAAGTTAATACTGACTGTTTGAGGTGTGTGTGTGTGCGCGTGTGCGTGTATGTGTGTGTGTGTGTGTGTGAGAGGGGAGTGTCTTCTGATGTAC
>OOFB01017790.1:1999-18371 GCA_900323305.1 Trachyrincus murrayi | reverse complement strand
GAAACCAAGCACAAGGTCAAATCATTAGCAAGCCTCAGATCTGGACCCAAAGTCAATGGGGAGAAGCTGGTTATCGACTCACTCAAGCTCTTCAACCGCCTCATCATCATCAGTGACGCCAACCCCGATGTCTCTGTTTGACAAAAACCAAAAGTTGCGAAAGCCAGACAAGGCTGCCCTAGCAAGGTTCCTGAAGGCATTTGTGGAACCCGTTGAACAAGCCCCCTGCACAAGCCTTGTGATTGATGGTGGGTGGCTCCTGCACAATGTTAGGTGGGAGGCTAACCTCACCTGGAAGGACATCGCCGAGAGCTACCTCCGGTTTGTGAAGTCCATGGGGAGCCAGCGCCTCCTGATCACTGTGGTCTTTGACGGATACGGTAGCTCCACCAAGGACCATAATCACCTGCGACGAACAAAAAATGCATGTTGTGACATTCTGATTCATCCAGACATCAGAAGCATCGTTCCAAGAGAAAAGTTCCTCGACAACAAGAGCAACAAGGCCCAGCTCATTCTGCTACTTGCTGAGACATTTGGTAGGAATGGGATCAGTGTACAGCAATGTTCCGATGATGCAGACACCTCTATCGTCCGGGCAGCTCTAGATGAGACAAGAGAGTCCCCTGTTGAGGTGAGGGCTGAGGACACCGACATCATGGTTATGCTGATTCATCATGCTGCAGACCACCCGATCTTCCTCACAACAGCCAAAGACACATCTTACGATGTCGGAAAGATCCGGGAGGCCCTCCCAGAGAGATACCGGAAGTATCTGATCTTCTTACACAGCTTCTCTGGCTGCGATACTGTGTCTGCAATTTCTGGGTTTAGCAAATCAACTGACAAAGCAGAGAGGGCCATGGACGTGTTTCTGGACATCCAAGCCGAGAAAGATGACATCATCAAAGCCGGCTGTGAACTATTCAAGCTCATGTTTCCCGGGAAACCACCTAAAGACTTGGAAGACTTGAGATTTGACATCTTCAGCAAGCGGGCCGCTGCTGGGAGCATCAAACCTGAGAAACTGCCTCCGACTACAGGAGCTGCAGCACAGCACTCTCTCCGGGCTTACCTCCAGACCAGAGATTGGCTACTGCTACAAAGTCCATCAAGATTTAAGATTTAAGATAAGATTTAAGATACTTTAATTGCAATTTGGGGTGCATGCACAGATGCACCAACACACTGGATGTCCTGGAGTATGGATGGAAACTGGGAGAGCAAGGTTATGCGCCGGTCCCTTCAACAGACCCCATTGCACCGGACTATCTTCTGAAGTTTGTCAGCTGCAACTGTGAACTGTAAAAAGCAAGGAGTCAGGTGTATATCTGCTTGTGGCAACTGTCGTGGTAACTCTTGCCAGAACATCAACAAGCCAGATGAGGAGTGAGGGAGATGCTGGGGAGTTGGATGAGGAGGGTAAACTTGAGAACTGACTAATCAAGGTTTTGATAGTGTACAATTCTGTTTTAATAAAATACTTTTTTTTATGGACATGGAGTTGTTTTTGCTGAAAACGAATGGTTGGAATCGATTCAGCACCTCCAAAAACCCCTAGTTAGACATCCTGCAAGCTAATATTGGCACATTTTTATTTTTTTTCGCCTAGGCCCTCTGGGTACCCCAACTTTGATTGGCTCCCCAGAATTTTCCCAGTGGATTTGGGTTGGAACTAATTGAGAGGTGTTAGTAGAGACCTATATGAACACATCAGTGAAGAAAGCTATTGGTAATACATTTTTTCACAGATGGTTAGAACATGTGGCTAAAATTCCCTAACTATATACTGAGGCAAATATTTAGTTGTTTACCAGCTCACGTCTTCCGAGAACTTCTTCTTAAATTCATGTGATAACAAATCATATCTTGATTTGCTATCCTTTCCCAAATGTTGCCATATTTCCCCAACTTCCTTCCTCCCTGCTCACGTCATTATGGACAGGAAGGCTGTTACTGAGTAACACGTTGTACATGCGCAGGAAGGACTTGTATATTCAGCCATCTCTGTTTATATTTTAGCAACCGCTCCTTTCTGTTTCAAGAACAAGAAATATGTTTCACGTGCACCACTGCAGGTGCAGATGAAGTTCTCGGAAAAAACTTTTAAAAACTATGTTGAAATTTGCTATTTTGATCAAAGGCAATCTTCTCAAGTCAAATTGCCTTCTAGGTAATAGTTTAGTGTGTCATTTAAAATTAGCCTCAGCTTATGATCTTGGCTCATTTTACGTTACCTTCTAGACTCTGCCAAATCAAGCAGGTAATCCGGGTTTTACTGAGGTTGTGGACTGTGCAGACTAATTACATGCCCCAATGCTCACTCTGGATTATTGGCCAATGATTACCTTTCTTTCTTCTGCTATTATTTAGAAATAACATTCTTATCTCCCATGAAAGCTGCTGCCAAAAATGAATATTGCTCAATTCCATGTCTTTGTTGAATGCACTTTAGAACCCTGACATAAAATATAACATGTAGAACCCGTTCCCCCTCAGAGGAAAATAATTCAACCTAGATTTGAGGGGAAGGAGGAGATTTCTCTCTTGCAGGAAGTAAGTTGGTTCCTGCGGTTTCTCTCTGTAAAGACAGGGTTATTGTTGTGGTGTGTGTTTGATGTGTGATTGTTTTCCGCTGACACTGCGTCACGGTTGATTTCAGGTCAACAACGTGGAGAAGAGCACCCAGGACGCCCCCACCCTGCTGCTCTCCGAGAAGGCCGGGGGGCACCTCAATGACTCGGCCAACAGCGTTATCTCCTACACCCCCGACAGGGTCGACAGAGACTCCGTGCCGGAGGACGAGTACAACAATGAGTGAGTTCAAAACAAACACAAAACACACACACAAACGTTTTGTGTTCCTCCACCACCACCACCACCCACCACCGCCATTTCACTACAAATAATACACGCTTCAGTCGGTTGAAAGGCTGAACCTTTGGCAGCGTGTTACGTTATTTTCTCTCGTCGGATGCACGGCGACAGAAAACAAGCCCTTTTTAAAATTAATTGTATTAGTTATTGATTAATCTCATCGGTTCATTCGGTTTACATTGTACATGTAAGATTCAATGGGTGGATTGGGCGAGTAATGCCATAGCAGTAAAGGCCTACGCAGCTACGCGGCCAGTCAGTGTCCATTTTGAAGGCCTCGTCGATGTGGCCTGGCTCTGAAAAAAATAAACTGGATGTGACCTTTGGAGAACTTGTGAATGTAACCTTTCCCTCCATCTTCCTTATAACAGCCATTGATTAGCTGCGGGAAAACACAAGTGAGTGAGTGGGCGATTGTTTGACTATTGACATAATGCATTTCCTCCCATCAAAGAAAGTCTATCTCAAGTATTTTGTTATTGTTTGTTCTGGCTCTTTAAAGACTGGAGTTACACCTCTGGGGAAAGCTCTGCTGAGGGACTTTCTTTATTTATGATTTTCTACAGTTCAATATCTTCAAAACAAAAACAACTCCATGCAATGACCCGAGTAACACTTTAGGGCTGTTTGATTGATGTCAAGTAATTAGATAAATTCAATACTTCACAATTATGAAAACACCTGTAACTTAGAGAGTAGTGATTATGAGGGATTAGCTTATATTATTCTACATTCTTTAAGTTAAACATGAGTTTAAACATAATAATTAAAAGGTAATAAAAAAACAACAAGAATGTTAGCCATCAGGGATTAGTCGTGTGAACACTGATAATAACAAATATTTGTAATCATATTGTATACCTCTATCACTGTATAACCTCTATATAAATATTATCCCATAACCATACAACCCCTCTTCATTAAGAGGTTATTAATATGCATCTCAAAGTCAGCTAATAAACACCTTGGAAACATGGAAAGACTCAGGATTGTAGTGGCATGGTCTAAATCCCCCCCCCCCCTGTTTTTTGTAGTTTGTACTTCCTCAAAGTCCTCACGCCTTAGCTTCATTCAGGTGCACAGTCGCCGGAATGTGTGTGTACAGTAATTGGTCACTGCCTTGGCCACTTGAGTGTACGATTGGTCACCCGCTTGGCTATGTAGCCAGGAGTGTAAATACACTCCACCCATTAAATGCACACCTCGATAACACCTTGACCACTGGCTGCTCGGACGGGCGGGGAGCGATAAACCCCCCATAGGAGAACAGAACTGGCAGCAACATGATATTCACACCAAGTCAATTCGTTATATTAAATCACAGTTCCGAAGGGCTTCACAGGCCGCATTATATGACACCCCCTAACCCTAGGTCCCCAAAGGACAAGGATCCCTCCTCCAGGGTAGGTTAGGAGTGCAATAGCTGCCATAATGGTAGCATAACAAGCAACCGGTTTAATTAAAGATTTAACTGGTAACAGTCAGCGGGATATCAGGGTTATACCACAGTATAACATGTTTTTTTTATCTTAGCGTATAGTGAACACGGCGATCTGGTGGAGCTGGGGAGGTGGTGGTGGCTTTTGTTACGCTTGTGCTCTGCAGCGAGCAGCTGTCAGGTGAATGAGCTTTAAAACCCAACTACTGAGTGTTTTGACTTTGGATTGGCCAATGTCAGCTGACTCAGCTGAGCCAACAGCTAATTGGGTGATTAGTTAGCGTGGAGCTGGGCGTTCCCGGCTATGGGTTTCCCATAAAAAGTGAATGGTCGCATTTGTCAATGAAATGACGCGCTTGCCGTCAGATGATCGGCGGGTTTCCGTACTAATACAGTCAACGTCACGAACTGCCGAGCCATCAGTGAGTTTGGGTTGATTATGCGGCTTGGTACCAGGTGAATAATGATACTCAACGTTATTAACAGTAAATAGTGATAGTGATTATAATCGCGGCCTGTAAACTCGCTCCAGTGGCCGCCTGAACCAACGCAAAGTAAATTACAGATTTCTGTTAACCTTTAACCTTGCTAGTAACTTTACTTGCTGGCTACTTTTTATCAGCCTTCGTTTAACTTCACTGTAATATCCTCTGGCGGTGGTTGAAATTCCTCGACAAATCCTTACAAACACACACGTGAACTTGCTTGCTTCCCCGCTTGTAGTCGTGATCCAACTGCCAGAGGGCAGCTACCGTTTTCATTAGAACCGCTGACATCTACTTCCTTCTGGTCTTGTAGACATGTAGAAGCATTATGTGTTGCTATAGGTCACTGGCTTTCTTAGCTAATGGTTCATTCTGTCTACTAATCTGAGTTAGAATGTTTGCTTGTATGGCAAAGAACAGCTTCCATCTCTCTCTCTCTCTCTCTCTCTCTCTCTATTATGTTGTGTAGAGGAGTTAGCTACTTTGTCACAAGGACATGCGGGGCATTGATGCAGTTCTTGCCTTACTGCATGTGTTTTACCAAGGTCTTCCTGTGTAGGCGGTGGTGCTGCTGAGATAGACTCGAGCAGCTTGCTGAAGCTCCATTGTTTCCCGCTGAGTGCCATCTCAACAACAGAGCAGAATGCGGGACGTTTCGTTCTAAACACAGATGATTTCAAATAGAATCTCTTCCTCTCTGGTTGTTGAGCGCTATGCGCTAATAGTGAAACCTAGTGAAACCTGTAATGAAACAATATACATTTTCTGGTTCCTTCCCACAACACCATCTTGGACACGAGCCTAGTTTCACTCATGCTCTAATGGCTTCTGACTTTAAGAAGAAAAAGGGGAATTTGGGTCCTAGCCATGGCCCAGTGAACAATGCACGTCTGCAGTGTGTGCAGACGTGACTTCCTCCGCTGTGACAAAACATCATAGCACTTGAAGTAACCCTTTCCCCGCCCCCCCACCCCCATCGCCCCTGTCCTCCAGGTACTCAGAGAGGCTCAGTCGTCCGTCGGAGGCGCTGTCCCACGGAGGCGGGGGGCGGACCAGCTCCAGCCCGTCTGAAGAGACCGGAGGGGGGGTCCGCAAGCCGTCCGCCCACCGGGGCAAGAGGCGGCGGCAGAACCCAGAGCTGGACGAGTCCCAGTACGAGACCGAGTACACCACGGGAGGGGAGACGGGCAACGAGCTGGACCCAGAGGAGTGGGAGAAGTAAGGGTGCTGCTCTACATGCTTACTGGGCATGGAAAAATAGCCTCCGCTAAGCGCAATGTTTAAAGACCGCTCAGTACAAGGTTTACGAAAAGCTGTGGCCCAATATCCCTGGTCCTTATAATGAAATGTGGTCTCTCTCTTTCTCACGCACACACACACACACACACACACATGCACACACACACACACACACACACACACACTTGCGCACGCACACACACACACACACATGCGCGCGCACACACACACACATGTGTGCACACACACACACACACACACTCACACACACACACACACACACACACACATGCACACACACACACACACACACACACACACTTGCGCACGCACACACACACACACACATGCGCGCGCACACACACACACATGTGTGCACACACACACACACACACACTCACACACACACACCACTTTGTGTTTTGGAGCAGCATAACTAATCCTGTTAGATATGCAGTGTAACATGGGCTCTTTCTATGAAACAATGAGAGACTTAACAAACTTTGAAGCAATAGGCCACCGAAGTGCATCAGAAAACCACTGCTTTCTAAGACATCCATAGTTGTTTGCCAGTGTTGATTAGCCATTGTTTTAGCTCAAATAGACCTGTGCATGTTTACTTAGCAGATAGCTCATCAGACACCTACGGTCTTTCACCGGTAGGAATCCGGCCACATATGCACGCCGCTCCACTTTGTTTACCCGTCTTGCCTCTTTGTCAACCTCTCCCTCTTCTCTCTCTTGGCCTCCCACCCCCCAGCATCTACCCGGTGATAACGTCCGTCTCCCAACGCCACGAATACAAGCGGGAGTTTGACTCCGACCTCAGGGAGTACAAGCACCTGTGTGCCGAGATGGATGACATCAACGATCAGCTGAACAAGCTCAGCAGACAGCTGGACACGCTGGACGAGAGCTCCACCAAGTACCAGGTGAGGTGCCCTACCGCCCGTGTCCACTAGAGGGCTGCATTCCTTCCCTGTGTTATCTGCTGCTGGTATCATGTCGTCATTTCTCTCAGATGTGGCTTCTAGTAACCATAGTGGTAATTTGGGATGCTGAACTGTCCTCAGAAAAAAAGTCTGAAAAACATTTAGTATTATGCATTATGTAAAAGTGTGCAAAATGATACGTTAAACAGACGTTCATCTTTCCGCTGCCCGTTTTACCAAAATACCAAAAACTACTAAAATGGTGCACGTAAAAAGATTTGAAAACCACCAGTTTTCACATTTGAAAAGGGGTTATATCAACAGTAGCTTCCATTTATTAAAAATATGTGTTGTTTTATAATTATTTCATGGATGACAAGACACAGATGCTTCTGGTACAATACTATATTACTTGTTGTACGCCTTTTAGTTAGTGTCTAAAATATCTGCATGTTTTGGCAAATACATTGTCTTTTGTATTTTTATACGTATGTCTTTTTTTAAAGCATATTAATTTGCTTAATTTTGTCTGCTTTCAGTCTGTGGCAGATGAATATAACCAACTGAAGGATCTGAAAAGGGTAAGTGGAAGATTTTACATTGAGAAAGAGTCTTCTGTATTTCAAGTTACTGTTAAAGATTTGTGCTCCAGATCAATAACCCTTTATCATTTATTTATGATTGTTAGAGATCAGCTTTTGGACATTCAGATAAAGTTTCAAAGCAAAAGTTGAAGTATTGTAGGCACAGTGTCAGTGTGATTACGTTCCTTGAGTTTACATATTACATGACTAACTCCTCTTTTTCATGCCCTCCCCTTAAGACACCAGATTACCGGGCTAAGAAACACGACTGCCGCAGACTGAGGCACAAACTGTTCCACATCAAACGCATGGTCAAGAACTACGACAAGACACACTAATGACCTAATGGCTCCATTCACCACTCACACACACCTCAAACATAACATACTGCTTTCAGCCCAATACTATGACCCAAAATCTGATCATGTACTTCAATATGCAAAACAAAGACTTTCTAGAAGGCTGAGACCAAAAACGATGTGTGCCCACACACACACACACACACACACACACACACGCTACACACACACTCACGCTACACACACACACACACACTACACACAAACATAATCACACTAAAACACAATGCCGTTGGTAATGTTCTAACACCTGTGTTGGCTTGTCGCAGCTTTCTCATGCTATTACGAGTGAATGTGGTTTAGTGCTAATTCTATGACCAAGAGGACAAGCGAGAACATTCACAGCCAGTTAATAGCACCACTGCCTCTTATTCAAAAAAGGGCCATTTGATTCTTGCGTGCAGCATGCTGGCTAGGCCTCAGACTCTGTGAGAGACTCTGCGTGTCTGAAGGTTATCTGAACCCTGTTCACCTTGTCACTGTACTGGCTGTTCCACGGCCGGGCGCCCCAGATAGGAGAGCCAATCTTATCTGAGGAAAGGTATTCAGAGCTGATAAGAACTGATATAGTATTGCAGGGGAAAAAAGAAAAAAACAGGGTGAGAAGTGCTGTTGGGAATGTTCGCATTCAAACATACCAGGTCTTGTACCCCTGTACTCCTGTACTTGTGTAATGACATGGTATAAGAGGCGGATTCATCTATGCATCTGTCTTGGCTGCGCACCACTGCTCATGACACATTTGGTTAGGTGTGTGCTGGTGTTTGCCTTGACTAAGAGTCTTAACTGATGATCAAGGTTGCGTTTAAGCGAAACGGAGATAATACTAGCCACTGAGATTGCGACAGTGTGTATATTTCTTAAAGAGATCCGTGTCACCACTACTTAAATGAATAAGAGTTGATTTGTCACTGGTGAAACGGAAGAACAAACCCGTTTGTTCTGTATGGCCGCTGTCTTTAAATGCTGACAGTGATGTCGTCTGTTATTTGTACATACTGTGCTAATGGCTAGTAGTATTCATAGGGCAATGGTAGATTCAGAAAGTGCTTGAGCATTATTTGTTTTGTTTTTTTTACTCTTTTTTTTTAATCACTACCTTGGAAGTCATTAATTGCTAATTCATACAGTGGGGCCCACCCCAAAAAATGATCTCAAAGGCTGTGGGAATAGTCCCCTTAGTTTGTAGTTATTGCAAAAATGATCTTCTAATACAAAACGTTTTGATTATTATTATGTTTTAAATTTTGTGAAAAAAAACTAAACACTGTCATGAGGATCTCATGTAAATACCATCTGATCTCTTTACAATTGCACAGCTGTACAGTTGTATGCCACATTCATGAGGTATTCTGTAGCCTTTTTGATATGCCACCCCAGAATTTTGACTTGGCCAACTTGTCAAAAATGTATGGGCGTCACTGGATTCAAACTTGTAACCATTGTAACCTTGTCCTTGTACTAATCCACTCCAAGTGTTATTTTCTAGCACATGTTAAAAATGTCAATGCTTATTAGAACTGTTATACATCTGTATTTTTATAAAATGATGAGTCTTCAAAGAACTTTTAATGTTGTTTCACAAACATTATGTGAGCCATTTTTTTTAAGACCATTTTCCTGGTCGCTTTTTTTTTACTGAATACTTTGAGACTATAAATGTGTAAACACGCAATTGACATTTTGCAAGCAATAAATATCTCTAATTATTCTTAAACAAAGTAGTAATTAATTCAGCTTTTTTTCTTTATGACGTTATTTTCTATTTATCTTGCGAATGTGTCTATGCCAAGGCACTGTGCATGTGCTATGTGTCCTGCAGGGGGAGTAAGAGGACCCTCTGTTAAAAGGAACTTTAACATTTTGCGGCAACGAGCCTTGAGGATGGATCCATGCCACATGTATTAAGGTTTTCCTTGCCATTTTCCTTGTTCAGCATTTCAAGTATGTGCCACTCTCTATACATGATTACTTTAGGTGGCACCCAAAGTCTTCACTAAAGCAAGAAGAGAGAGTCAAACAGAAATCTGGAATTCCCTTTGGTGTGTTCTTACTGTTTGTGGTCTTGGACTTGTGACTTGTGAAATCCCCTTTCTAAGATCACTTAGAAAGGGTATACAGAAACTCTTGCAAGTATGTTTCTGTGAATGTGTCTGTATTTATCAGTATCATTTAAAGTACTCCTACAGTGATATATAGGGAATACCTGCAATGCTTTGTTTATTCTGTAAAGGAGCATCGTAGTCTGTTATCACCATTGGGAACCAGCAGCAGACCAATCTACACATTTAGCTGACAGATTACATTTCTCTTGGGTTAGTCGACCACCAAAAGACAACAGAAAATATGGCGTCTCGACAGCTCTTAACTTACAAAGTGTTTTGTTGCTGATTAAATTGACGATTTTCCTTATACGTGAGTCCAAGTGATTATATCTGAGGTGGTGGTGGTGGACTCTGAGCAGGCCGGCAGAAGACTGGAGCTCCTCCTGGGTGGACATAGCATCAGGTTGGTTAGGGAGACCAGGGAAGTTGACTTGGTGTCATCATTAACATTCATGGGGTTCTCGTCTCTGGCTATAGCTGTCTCAGTGAGTTAATCTACTTTGAGCTAAAAATTATTTAATAAAAATAAAAGAATACAGCAATTTGTGCTTTATGATATGCCAAAATACAAGAATCTTGATCCAATTGGCTATCCAATTTTCGGTCTCCCTCCTAGTTGTTGTTGAACACTTTTGTTATGATTATGGCAAGGCATATTTAATATTCAGGACATGAAATGAATCCTTATTCAGTTTGCCAGATGCAACAATAAGCCAGATAGAACTGTCCATTTAATACAATCCTCTTAAAAAATGAATAATGCATCGCTGAATATTAGTATTCCACAATAAAAATTAAAATAATTAGTTTAAATGAATGACCAGTAAGGCACAAAAAGAAGTGTTTTAAAACTTAAGCTAGTCTACAAGTTACGACTATAACACATTTGACATTAGAGCAGATCAGCTACAGTGAATACTGTAGCCTATGACTTAAAACGTTTCAACCTCTTTATACGCTGTGATGAAGCTAAATTAACATGAAATTCAAGGTCCCATGAACATTTGGAAAATATAGTTTAGTAAAACTATAGTTATAGATATGAAGGAAATATTTACCACATTTATCAAGTCATGTTTTCTTTGCTGTATCCACTGTAGTGTATTAGAGTATTAGTGTATAGAATCTAAATGACTCGTATATTAAATAAATTGATTTTGGCATTATTTATGAACTACGAGAGACATGTGCATTTTTTTATTTCTACCAATGTAAAAATAACCAATACCAATATGTCAAAAAAAAACTTAACATTTTGGTTTGACAATGGCAATAGAAACATTCTTTTAAAAGTAATACTACAGAGTCAAAAGCACAACTGTTTAAATTACAACAAACCCAGCAAGTGATTGCAGGCCAATTGTAATAACAGAAATCATGGTCATAGGTTTTTTTTCTTGAATCATGACAAGGGATACAAAAATCCATAAACATGTTTTTTTAGTTTTTTTTCCACACAATCATACGCTTTCAAGTACAACAATTTGGCAGACCACGCATTTGTCCAACAGTCAAAGGCAACTGAACTTTTGTTGTGAACAGAAGTGTCCACCGCTGGCCGTCCCACCGAGGAGCAGAACAACCTTTAGCCCTCACAAGGAGTGAGAACCTTGCATAGTCTATGCATTATAACCGCCCCAGTCTGGAAACACCTTGCCTTGGACCAAGCTGCCCTTAAGTACATCGGTCAACACAGCTATTAAGAGTCTACAGATTACCCACGTGAAGACAAAGAAATTGTGCAATCGTTTTTTTCAGAGCAGTGTTTTGCCGACTTGTATATCGCTGAATTGTCTATAGAAAACTTTGGGTATTCTCCAAAGAACACAAAAATCTGAACACAAGTGTTCAGATTTCAAGCCATTTTCAAATGTATTCATGGACTTACTAACTTTTTTTCCACTTGTGCCAAAAAACCTGGTCCTGTACAGACTCATTATCACTGAGTTTTGTGATGATGCTGCTGATCCCTTTTTATGGTAATGGACTATTAACACACGAACAGCTCACCATACAATCTCTGTCTCTGTGTATATAAAACATGAGGTAATCATAAGAAGAGCAGGAAGAGTGACCGTCTCGAGGACCCAGGGTGTGTGCCACCGGTTGTTCCATTTTACATTCATCTCCAATTCCTCTCTGCTCCCAATCTGTACAGTAGACACTGTAATATTATTATTAGATAAGTCTATCGTGTTATTTATTGTTACTGTGAAAAATGATCCTTTGTCCGGGGATTTTCTTTTGTTGTTGCTAATCCGCCTGCACAAACACTATATTTCGTAACAAGGCATGTCGGCCAACTTAACACAACATTGGCTGCGATCAACGGAAAATTCCCCCAGCCGTGAAAACACAACACCCTGTGTGATATCAGTGTCATCATACAAAAAAACAACAACAAGCAGAGAGGGAAACATAGCCTGGGCTCAGGACAGGATCACATGAAGGGGCTGAGAAGGGTAGTAGAGGTAGTACTGTCGAGTCCTTGAAGCGCCTGCTTCTGCTTGGACTCAGATAGAGATCAGAGATCAGGGGGTCAAGGGTCAGACGACAAGAACAACAAAAAAGGAGAAGTGCTGCAAACATCAGTGCTGGCGGTGTGTCCGAAAAAAAGAAAAAGAAAATCCCGTCCCTCACTTCAACACCTCTTGTTGAACATGACCGGTTAATATTTGAGGAGCAGAGGAACAGAAACCTTGAGGTGACGAAAGACTGAGAGATCTTCCCCTGAAAACACACGCAAACAAACAGGCCCTGCCTCTTTTTTCTTTTGGTATTAATGCTGATTATTTTTCAATCTCTACTCCATCCGTGCTCCTCGTACGCTATGTCCATCTGCCCTGTCCGATCCCCCCCCACCACCCCCACCCCTTCCAAACTCTATCTCTTAGCAGCGGCTCTATTGTGGTGGTGGTGGTGGTGGTGGTGCTGGCGCCGGTGGGCCCGATGCTCACTGACCCGGCACGTAGGGCCAGCTGATGGAGCTCCCCGATAGCTGCATGTCCCGGATGAGAGTCTCGATGGGGGTCTTGCCCACCAGGCGCATGAAGAAGAGCTGGGAGATGAGGCTGGCGGGCACGGCTCGCAGGGCCGGCAGGCGTAGCAGCAGGCGGCCGAAGCGCTGCGGCTGGCTGGGGTACTGCGAGCGCTCGTACTCGCTCAGCGCCACCTGCGCCTTCTCCTGCAGGGACTCCACGTGGGCCGGGTCGGTCAGCCCGCCCGCGTCTGCCGGGACGGGGGGGGGGGGGAGAAGGGGAGAGCTAATCGTAAATGTGTGATCGTTCAGCTAAGAAAATATGTACTATAAATACTTATTTATTATAAGATAATTGTGCATGCATGCATTATGCACTATGCATCCATTCACACTCTTTATATTTCAATTCAGTACAGTTTTATTTGGACAGCCCTTAATCACAGTTACAATCTCAAAGGGCTTCACAGGCCACACTTTATGGCACCCCTAACCCTAAGCCCTCTAAAAGTCAAGGAAACAAACTGGATTTGTTGTGAAACCAGTTCAACATTGTTGAACTTTGTTATTGCTTTTAAACACGTGATATCAGCTCTTAAATTTATTTATTTCTAGTCGTATATGTTGTCGTATATGTAGTCTAGGTTCATTGTTTGTTGAAGATTGAACTCTTAAAAAAAAAGATGAACTGTTACAAATGTGTGTAATATAGAGTAGAAGTAATAATGCAGAGTAAGAGCTTCCAGGAACCGTCAGGTGGAGAAACAGTTCAAGAAGGTTACGTCGTTCCAGGTGAAGAGATGCTTCACTGGGACGAGCTTAGCATGAAGCTCACCTGGGGAGAAGAGGGCGATGGCCTTGAGACAGCTGTACTCGGCCGAGTCCACCTGCAGCCGGGCCAGCTTGTCCACCTGGTCCTGGAAGATGCGCACCTGGTCCATGAAGGAGACCACTCGCTCGGCCGACATGGGCGAGGAGTGGAAGCCGGCCGCCGCCAGGAGGGGAGCCATGTGGAGCGGCAGCGCCGACTGAGCAGCGTTGAGGATGAACAGCTCACTCCAGCTGAGACGCAAGAGCGCCACCTGGGGGACCATAGTGAGTACAGCAGGTAAGGAGGAGGACAGCAGTCAAATTGGAGTTCGGTGCTTTCACTTTTTGACACTTACAAATACGTTGAATTACGCGGAATGTTACTGAATAACTTTTAGGTTAAAAAAAAAAAACTACAGAGTACACAACTTTTCTAGGTTTAAAACTACAAAAAGTAACACAACTTTCTTCCCCGTTCATCGCCCATAAATACGGGGTTTAAACGTGAATGCTAACACACGTGGTGATTAAAACCAGTGGTGACTAGCGAGCCAGACTGGTCACCGACTGACCTGCTCGGAGACGGGCAGCTCGGGGAAATACGGGATGTTCCTCGCCCACTCGATGGTGCTGAACAGCAGCCGAGCGGCGAGCTCACAGATGTTGTCGATGCCCATGACGGAGGCGCCGCTGGCGGTCGCCTGCATCTGCGTCTGGCCGTACGGAGTACCGTAGCGACTGCTGGGGTAGGGCTCGGCACGGAGTAGCAGGGAAATGAGCTCGGAAACCGGCTGGCCGTTGAAGTAGTCGCCCCCGATGTGGCCCGGGCCCGCGCCGCCCATGCCGCCGGACATGGCGGTCGGACTGATGCCCGAATGGGTTGGAGGGATGCGGCCTCGCTGGACAGCTGGAGGAGAACCAGGCGGAGGAGATGGCGTGGAGACAATGACAACAGAGGCGTTTAGAAAAGGTCAGGTAAACCACATGTGATATTGACACAGGAGGTTTTACAGGTTGACCTATGGGTGAGAAGAATCTCTGCTGAAGGGCTGAGAAGGTTAAATGTCTCTAAAGGTTTGCATAATGAAACAGTCAACTCAGAAGTGCAATGCAAATAATTCAGGAAAGATCAACAGCATGGATAAGCTGCTAAATGTGTGCTAATCATCAGCATAATACTTAAGTAGGCCTATCATGCTAAGAAGAAGAAGTAGGTCTACATCACATTAATCTCGTCGCATGTATTGGCCTACAAACTACATGTTTGTACTCGGAATAAGGAATACGTGGAAGACTTAACAGGCTAAAATGCTTGATCTATTATCAGATATGTAAACACCCCAGGCAGGTGTTTACATTGCCATCTGTAGATCATAGGCTGTTCCAGTACACATTAGATATCAGTGTGTGACCTTTACTTTGTTTGGAGGGTTGGAAGGAGAAATACTGTTTAGAAAAACACAACACAGTCCAACACAGTTCAAACTGACAGCTGCAGCAGGTTTGAAGACGGGCTTGTGGTCATATCATATAATTATGGCTATTACAACAACAATAGTGACTCCCTGACAAGAACATTATAACGAGAACACAAAAGTAGCAGTTACGTTTCAGTTGTTAGTTACATGTGTGTTATTGCTATAGAAACAAGAATGCAGTGCTATGATCTTCATTGTGGTATTTGCTGCAAACAAAACAGAAATGTCTTCCACCATTTTGCCCTCACCTAGAGCAAATACAACTCCACAGAGGCAGGTGCTTCCATGGCCAAACACACGCTCAAGTCGACTGTGTGGTCCTTTGTTCATTTCTTGCCAAGATTATTTGGAAATGGAATGTGCATTGCACTATCAGTGGTTGTAGTAGAATTGTGTGTGTGTGTGTGTGTGTGTGTGTGTGTGTGTGTTGTCATGTGACTGGTAGAAACTGGCTTGTTTCGATGTCAAAGGTGAAGTCGGGAACAGCAGACATTCAGCTGATATTCAATTTATCAACCCCACTTTTACTGGCCAGGATAATAAATAAAAAAACGCATATATTATGTCTGATACCTTCTTTGCGCATGCCAACGCGAAAGCATTTCTTTAGCCGACAGAATTGGCACTGGTTTCGGTGATGTTGGTCTATTTGGCAGTCTCGGTTGGTCCTGCGCAGGGAAAGAGAGATAGAGAACAAAGGATCTACTATTAGAAGACGCTCATGAAAGTCACTGGATGATCTCATTGTTGTAGAATGTTAAAGGGGCTCTGAGCCTCAGAGGAGACCACAATAAAATGAAATGATAAAAGTTATGTCTGTTTGCTCAGGCCTGCCCCTTAACCTCACAAACGCCCCGCCCCCCCTCTCTCTCTCTCTCTCTCTCTCTCTCTCTCTCTCTCTCTCTCTCTCTCTCTCTCTCTCTCTCTCTCTCTCTCTGTCTCTCTCTCTCTGTCTCTCTCCCTGCATCTCTCTCCCTGCATCTCTCTCCCTCCCAGTGACCCCTATGATGAGTGAACTGTGTAAGCTGGTGAGGCTGAACGACTATCAAGGCAGTGACCTTTGTAAATCATCAGCTGTGCACACCCTT
>OOFB01017789.1:14890-26983 GCA_900323305.1 Trachyrincus murrayi | reverse complement strand
AGGGCGCAATTGTCCCAGAGGGTTACAATTTTAAATTTTTAATAGAATAATGTATGTGTATGTCCCAGTATAGCCCCATATGTGCCTCCTGCGCTCCACATGTGTATAATAATAATAATAATAATAAGAAGAAGAAGAAAGTTGGGAATGGCTAGAGTGGAGGGAGTGTGAGGGTTTGTGGGTGGTGATGAGGTCACCAAGGTAACTGGGGCTTTGGCCATTGAAGGCTTTGTAGGTCCAGGAGGAGGACTTTGAAATGGATCCTGCAGTGGACTGGGAGCCAGTGGAGTTGGGCAAGTATGGGGGTTATGTGGGCTGACATTTGTCAACCGGTGAGGACTCTAGCGGTGCTGTTCTGAATGAGTTGTAGGCGGTTGATGGATTTGACTGGAAGACCGGAGAGAAGGGCATTGCCATAATCAATTCGGGAGAACAGTAGTGCACGGATCTGTTTTTTGGTGTCTTTTGAAAGTGATGGTTTCAGTCTGGCTACATTTTTAAGGTGAAAAAAGGAAATCTTGCAGCTGTGTTTGATATGTGCTTGGAGTGAGAGGTGGGTGGAGTCAAACCTGACACCAGGGTTGGTGGCGACAGAGGAAAAGGGACTGAGTTGGCCATCGAGGGACCGATGCTGCCAGCGGTGGAACCCGCGTATGAACACACGCCGCTATGGAGTCACACTCGCCACGGCCAATGGCTGGGGACCAAACTACACTGGTCTTTTTAACCGCTTTCGAATGTCGAATCGGTTATTTGAAAGTACCCACTGTACTCGCGCACGTGTCATCAGGAACAACGTACTGATGCTTTGATGATACGCTGCGAAACAAACCTTTAAATCCACTTCTTGTGACGCCTCGTCGGTCTTGACTTGGTTGTTTACGTCCACGGTTTGAGCTCAGCACTCCAAGCATGGCCACGCTGTGTCGGTTAAAACGACCGTGCGACACAAGAAGTGGAAAGTGGTTAAAAAGACCAGTGTAATTTTGTCCCGCCGTCCACGGTGGTGACAGTGTGACTTCATAGCGAAGTGTGTTCATGCATGTTCTTGTGGACAGCGGGAGGCGTATATGGGGCTCGTCCTGTATATTACACAGTAAGATGCAGTGCATGCATAGCTAACGGCGAATGTTCAGTTGGGAAGCTGTCAAAACTTTTTTTCTGTCGCATCTACTACAGAAACTCATGCTGTTGATGAATGCCAAGGAGGAAACCGAAGAGGAGGATGTGGAGGACTTGAGCAGAATGCTAACAGATGTCACTGATGAAGAAATGGCCGTGAGGTTAGGTCCCCTCCAATTACTTGCGTTTAGCATTAACCCAAAATCATGTGGGTTTTTTTTTAAACGTCGTAATATGTCTTATATGATCTTCAACATAGTAAGCAAGCAAGCAAAAAAAATTCAATACTTTGGTTCGATGTTGAATCAGCAACAATCTGTTTCTCCATGTGTTGTTGATAAATGACATTTGAAAACGTGCTATGGATTCACTATTTAGTGTTTCGAACATGGCAGGATCATGATCATATTCTTACGTCATCTCTTGCATGTTTATTCATTTTCAAGGTATGAGAGTCTCGTAGACAGTATGAAGAAAAGGTTTGCCAAGAAGCGGGACAGATCTGTTATCGAAGAGGACGTTAACCAAAATGTTAAAGAAACAACCAAGAAGGTCTTTTTAAAACCTCGAGATTAACCCAGGAACGCTCTGGACGTAACAATTGTGTATTGCTTTGTGAATGTGTTGGGTTTTTTTCCCTAGTCAGTACTTTTTATGAGGAATATCCTCTGATATAATGTTGTGTACAATATTGTAAAAATGTTTGGATGTTATACATCCTTTTTTTTAAATGTATATCTTTTGAGGTTTATGGGCATGCAATGTGATGTTGTATTCTTCTGTAATAGTTTTGTTACAATCACATTACAGTGGGAAACGAGTCCATTAAACCATTGACCAGATCTCCCTTGTCCTATTTATATAGATCAAGTCTAGGATTAATATTAATTAATATTAGCTGGATGGAAAATGGAGGTAATGTATACATGTACTAGCCAGGGGAAATATCCAATACACTGTTTATAGTTCTGATCCTCCTTTTACAATGAAGATGTAGTTGCTATTGTGGTACTACAAGCTACTTGATGGTCATGTGTGACAAAGACCCGTCACTGGCAGTGGTTGGTAAACATGGACACATTTTCACATACTTTATTTTCCCTCCCAGTGCGACAACGATGCTACTGGTTTAAAAAAGGGTCCTAAACAGAGCCACTAGAGTTGTGCTGGCTGTGACTGTCAACTTGCTCATACCAGTCCCACTGCCTACACTACCTAGGAACTAACTCGGGGTCAACTTTTAGATTTAAACCTGCTGGGTCACAGTCAACAAACTTGTGGCTTGTGATGAGCTTGTCAGAGATGCCCGTGGGGAAGAGGTGGTAGAGGAGGGGTAACAGCCAGGCCATCTGTCCCGGGGTGTAGAGAGGCTTCGGGGACGCAGACATCAGTGCGTGGCACATGTCTCTCATGACGGGTCGCAGGTCCTCCGGTGACCGGTCGCCCAATTTGGACAGGCAGTCTCGTAGGGAGCAGAGGTACGTCTCTCCATAGTCTTTGCAGATGACTGACGGTCGATTTTTGAGAATTTTCTGTTGGCTGTCTTCACAGCCTTTGAAGATGCCTGAAACGAACATGAACATTATTGGTTATTCGCAAATACACATCGACCAGCTCAGACCAATAATAAGTTGGCCTGAGCTGGTTGATTTCCCTAAAATGTTTATTTGTGGAATCCAGTCATGCTGCAGAACGTAGAGGTGAATCCAACAGTGCTAGTGGACCTACTCGTTTTGAAGCCGGCAGGTTGAATGACGGCCACTTTGACACCCCAGTCAGCCAGCTCCAGTCTCAACACTCTGGAAAAGCAGCCCAGAGCTGCCTTAGAGGCTCCGTATGCAGAAAAGAGGCGGAAGGGCACCTCACCTAAACAAGCAAAGATATCTCTGAATACATGAAGTGAAATATTTGCAGGACCGACCCACGCAGCTCACCCTGAGCTTTTCAGCTGAATCTACCTCCCATGCTGGTGACGTTGACTATCCTGCCTTTTGACCTCCGAAGCAGGGGAAGGAACACCTGACACAGGTTGACTGCAGACAGGAAGTTGACCTCCATGCAGCTTCTGAAGGTTGCTAATGGCTGGAGCTCGGCATCAGCCACACAGCCAAGGATGCCTGCGTTATTCACCAAACCCCAGAGACCTGCCATGAGGGGGAGACATAACACACCAACAGGACAGGCAGATGGAGGGTTTATCATCCTTCTGTCTTAATAGAAGGTTCAGTCACAGAATTACTTAATTTCACAATCCAGCCATTAACTTTATTATTTTAATATATTGTTTATGAATTATCACTTGTGTTAATGATTTGTTTAGGATTTGATGTCCTCATTCCACTCATATATTTTTAACCGTGATTATTGAAAATCACGGTCCTCTTCTGTTTATGGGCATCATCAGTTAACATGTACTAATAATCTGAGCATGAATGGGGCTCTAGCAGGCAGCAGCGGCTCACCTTCCTCCCCCACCTGAGCAGCAGATATGTCCCGGCACGCCTGGTCCACCTGGTCGTGGTCCGTCACGTCCAGCTGAAGCACCTGCACACGATGGCACCCGTGCTTCTTCAGCTCCTGGGCCCCAGAACCGTTCACATCTAGCACACCAGCAAACACCTGCACCCCCCTGTCGCTGAGCTCCATGGCCAGTGCATGGCCAAAACCTGTATCACAGCCTGTAATTGTGATGCATCAATAGGCTGCTATCTTTGTTCAAGATCCATGACGGAAACTAAATGACATTCCATTCATGTCATTCGAGGGTGAGGTATTACGCTCTCGTTGTGCATGAAAGACCTTTTACAAATGAATATAGGCCTCCAAATAATTATTTGATTAAACACGCTTTATTTCTAGAGCTAACGTTCACAACCGTACAAACAAAATACATTTTATTGTCAAGGATGACCAACTTGTGTTTATGAAATAGAAACCCTACCTGTTATCAGCACCGATTTTCCATGCATGGACAAAAAGCCATCGTTTCTGTCCACAATAAAATAGTGTACACAGAAGCTACAGCACATGGTAAGCACTCCAAAAAAGCCGTGGAAGCCCCCCATGTACAGTTGCCCTTCAAGGGCCAACGTTGCTGCCGCCCCGAATCCAGCAAGGCAACCCCCTTTCTGTTCCCACATCCATACGTATACAGCTGTGGCTAAGGTGCAAACAGCACAGCACCAAAATAACCCTTCTGAAACTTCCATTCTGCAAGTCAACTCCCTGGTCTGGATGTCCAGAAGCGACTCACTAAAAAAGCCCACAAATATGAAGCTCCTCCCTGGTGATGTGTGACATGGTATGTGTTCAGGAACCTGTTTGGTCTCAGACTACACAAGGTCCATCTGTCAAAGCCTACCCGCACGAAACAAGTCCTTTACTCAAACACTTTTTTTAAGTGACATTCTCCATAGTAACCACTCAGGAAGACATTTTAAGTGACAAATGGAACATTTATTCTGAAAGTCAGTGGCTAATGTCTTCATTAGCCACTTCGTGTGTGTGTGTGTGTGTGTGTGTGTGGAGGGAGAATCATGGTCAAATTCATCACTTACAGAAACATGCATGCATTTGAGGGAGGTGATCTTTCTGAATAACCTCTCTGGAAAAGCAACTGATTATGGCCATCTACAGTAGACACATGATTCATGACAGAACTTACACACACACACGTCAAACAATTGAGCAAAATCGAGGACAAACAGATTGGAACTCAAGCAGTGGACATGGCATGGGTCATCATGGCGGAGGGAGGTGACGAGGAGGTCAGGCAAAGTTCTGCTTGAGGAAGCTGATGAGCCCGTTGGTAGAGGAGTCGTGGGAGGTGACCGTGGCGTCGCTCTTCAGCTCCGGTTCGATCTTCTTGGCTAGCTGCTTTCCCAGTTCAACCCTGTGAAATAGGACCACAAAATGTTAGTTCGTCAACAGGCAGTCTTGTGTTGAATTGCGGTGATTGTCTGAAACCTTAAACCTGCACTATGTAACTTTTCTACTGCAGCTATTTACTCCATTAATAAATATCTAAACGAGAAAGTTTCTCAAGAATGAAACACGTCCATCCAGGGAATCTTTCTCCATAAAATTGTCGTAACTGTCATCTGAAAATGATATAGCTGTAACTGTAGCTACAACTCAAGCCACTAGAGGCTGCTAATGGGAAAACCTACACAGTCCAGGTTTGATGTTATGATAAGAATGGCAGTTGCTGAATGTGGATCTCCGCCCAATACACAGCCTCACCCAGGCATTGATTTATCACAATACATTTATAATTAGTCTGTTGACAGATGATTTGGTCACACAAACACCACACAAACCAGAATCATTACAGTTGAAAAGTAAATACACACTTAAAAATGACCTGCGTACATAAGACTTCCTACTAAAGCCCTATCTCTTTCTATGTGCATTCTTCTAACCCATACAGTTCCACGTTTCTGATTGCATAATCTATATGGTTTGACCTAAAATGCTTATTAAGGCAGACAAAACATTAACAATACAGCTCCTAACATGTGAAAAGGTCGTTCTCTTACCCCCACTGGTCGTAGCTGTTGATATCCCACATCACACCCTGTACGAAGATCTTGTGCTCATACATGGCTGGAAATGAATTTAAAAAATGGGTCCGTCATGGGTGAAGCTATGATGGCTTAATGTTGTGAATATTTTCATATCAGAGAAGAGAAAACAACATGCATGTTTTTTTGTATCATTGGTCAATGGCAACAAAAGTGTCATAACTTCTTTCTCTAGGTTATTCAAAAATATTTTTTCCACCAAATCAGATAATGCTGTTGAAGGGCGGTATGTTGGGACATTTGAAAGCTATATTTTCAGGTTCTCCAAAGTACATAAGATGCTGGCTTATTAAAACACTGCTCATTTAGAGGCAGATCAGTATCAGTCAAAAAGATGATTCGATCCATTATGAATCATGAATACCAAGCCTTAGGTCATTTCTTCTGAACAGCGGCTGTGAAGAACCACATCTCAATACTGGATGGCTTAGGAAAAACTGTTAAAATCCCTACTTACCAACCAATGCTCCCAGTATGAAGGGAGTCAACTTCTTGAACACGATGGAGTTGCTAGGCTTGTTCCCTTGGAATACCTTGTGTTGAAATGCAGAGGAAACAGTCAATGTGTCAGCTTTTTAGCTGCCACTATTTTAAGGCAAGAACAACAGACATTGTCTGATGTACAGAAAAATGTCTCTTGGGCAGAACATTTGTTTTCAATTTGTGGAAGGGTGGATACATGTCTGAAATGTTTTACAGGGTGTATTAGAATAGATTGGGTCTTTGCAGTGCTGTGAAATGTGTTCGTGTCTCTCCTTGATGGAAGAAACAGATGAGGAACAGCTCATTGATAGCCAGCAGACACACTTTGTACCAATAGTCACCGCCATGCAGACCACTTCATGAGAGCAACGCGGTCCTCCACCTACTTTGTGGGGCAACAGCTTCTCCAGGGCTTCTCCTCCCAGGCCGCTGGCCTCCAGCTCCTTGCGGGCCTCATCGGAGGTCTTCCCCTTCATCAGCGCCTCAGTCTGGGCCAGGAAGTTGGCTGCCAGAATCTGTGGAGCACCATAGGAGAGAAAACACACACACACACACACACACACACACACACACACACACACACACACACACACACACACACACACACACACACACACACACACACACACACACACACACACACACACACAAACAAAGTTAGCCCAACGAGAACACCCAAGGTGTTTTGGGAAGATTTTATTTGTTACTCTACAAAAGCACTGGCATAGGCATCTCATTCAGTACCTGTTTTGGTTATTCTAGTATTCTAGTAATAATGTTGCATGAATGGATATTATTCGACTAAGAGGCCATTATTTAACAAAGCTAAATGGAAATAGTACATGAGGGCGGACCTTGTGGTGAAGGCTGTTTCTGATTGGGTTCTGGGACTGGGCAGGAATCAGGAAGTCTGCAGGAATCATGCGGGTGCCTAGTGAGGACAAAGACCCATCAGTTACACAGCAGAACACAGGTAGCAGGAAGGACATTCCACCTGTCCAGTCACTGTGGCAATCACAGGCCGAACAAGTATAGTATACAAGAATACCTTGTTTCATACATTCACAGCATACCAACACATCTGAGTACAGGTCAAGTCAAAAAACATATAAAGCACTTTTAAAAATGCAGAAAAACAAATATAACACAGAACAGTTAAATCCCAAGTTTCTAACAGTGTTTATGCATGCTGGTCTCTCAGTTTAGAGCGAAGAGGGTGTAGCACCTTGATGGATGAGCTGGTAGAAAGCGTGCTGTCCGTTGGTGCCGGGCTCGCCCCAGACGATGGGCCCGGTGTGGTAGCTGACCCGGACGCCATCTTTAGTGATGTACTTTCCATTGGACTCCATGTCCCCCTGTGGATCAGACAAACACAGTGAAACATATAGATTAAAAAGATGTATATAAACTACAACTTTTACCAATGAAAATAATGATGACAATAACACAGATAACCACAGTGAGTAGAAAAGTCAGCAACTTTTCTTCTTTTTTGGCTTTTTAAGACAATATTTTTGGAAATCTAGTTAACTACAGAATTGGTGATTGCACCTTGACAACATGACATTACTGAATTGTAACAACAAAAAATTATTAGATTCGATAAATAATAGTGTGTTGTATTTTAACATGAAAACCCTGGGAATGACACAAATTATATATATATATATATATTAGTGAGTTTGCAACGACGCTGCAGCATTCAACTGGTAACCGCGGGGATCGAACCGGGGACCCGACACTCAGACTGACCTGCTGGAAGTAGGCAGCGAAGCGGTGCATGTACTGGTCGTAGGGCAGCATGGCGTGGGTCTCTGCCTGGAAGAAGTTGATGTACCAGACGCCCAGCACCGCCAACAGCACCGGCACGTTCTGCTCCAAGGGAGTGCTGCGGAAATGGTTGTCCTGGCGACAAAATACCAAACAACTGTTGGTTTCTGTAAGTTAAAGGCTGCTGGCTTTACTTTTGTTTAATATAATAATAATAATAACAACAACAATAATCATCATCATATCAATGTACTAGTAAGAGTATGGACATTCCTACTGCTACAAAGTATTGATAAAACACAAATGGATAATAATACATTGATCTGCTGCAAGTATCAATGAAAAACTTAAATAAGCCAAGTAAGTCACTGTCACTATACTCTTCGGCGCCCTCTATTGGCACTACTTAAATTAATACTACAGAGCATGGCTAGATAGAGAAAGTTGTTCCTACCATCCAGTGAGCTCCGGAGAGAAGCTGCTCAAAGTTCTCAAAGCCTAGAGACCGACAGCAGAATGCAGAATACATTATGGTGAATTCATATAAAGATAGACAAGCATTGCATGTCTGGAATGTATACATCCTTATGTATGTACAGTGACCTAATGAGTTAGTGCTGACATTATAATTATAACAAGTTCATAGGGACATAATGTCATATAGTTGGAGGTGTGAGTATGTGTAAAATGCGGTATGTCATGCAATGCGGTCAAGTCAATCAAAGAGTCGCCATGCGGTGCATTAGGTCTGAGCGTGGGCTCCAGCCCCAGCAGACATACCTATATGCAGAGCAATGGACAGACCAATGGCTGACCACAGCGAGTAGCGGCCTCCCACCCACTGAGGATAAGCGGACATAACACAACATCAGCCAACCAATCAGAGCACAGCGAAAGCCTTGTTTTAGCACAAAAAAAAATGGTATGGTTTGTTTTAATATACTTGCAGGTCAAGCAGCAATAATCAATGCAGTATAAATATATTTTAGCAAAAAATTTCAAATTGTTGCCATTGAATGTCCATTAAACACCCCCCTCCTGATACACCAAGTCAAGTAGTTTAAAACAAACTCAGTAAAACAGCATCCAGGTATGGTTGTGTTCATACAACTACAGCATGAGTCACATATTTCATGTAAAATGTTCAAACTTACATCCCAGAACTCAAACATGTTATCCGTGTCAATGCCGAAGTCCTTGACTTTGGGCTGGAGGAGAAAGAGAGAGAGAGACAGAGAGAGAGAGAGAGACCGAGAGGATGACTAACAATGCCTACAAGGCAGGACACTCTGATGACATCATTCAGACAGTGAGAAGGTAGCTGAAAACATGGCTACTCACTGCATTGGTAGACAGGGCCACAAAATGCTTGGCTACGGTGGTTGGCTGTGTGACAAAAAAGGGAAACGAATAACATGACATTGATGAAAACAAACTATGACGATACTTTGTCTCTGTTGAAAACACTGATAAGATCAAGAAATAAAAGGCAGAAAGATGAGAACAAAACAATCAATCAGCTTCTTGGGCCAATGGGGCGTGCGATCATATTTCTGCTGACCAAATATGTCGTCAGCAGACTAATCCACTTACATCCTTAGCCTTCTGCAGGAACCAATCCTTAGCAGACTCTGCGTTGGTGATGGTTTCCTGGGTGGTGAACGTCTAAAACGAGAGAGACACGGAGAACAGAACAAGTGAGCCATGTTGTGTCGGTCTGGGTCACAGACGCACAAATAGATTGATCGTCTTCCCTTCAACGAATGAACAGAGAACATTTCAGCGAATAACAAACAGACCTTCAGCCACACTAACTGTGAGCGTCTAAATATACAGAGAGTTGCTTCTGTCTTGATGAAACATATTATTATTAAT
The DNA here is from genome assembly GCA_900323305.1 of Trachyrincus murrayi. Taxonomy (NCBI): domain Eukaryota; kingdom Metazoa; phylum Chordata; class Actinopteri; order Gadiformes; family Macrouridae; genus Trachyrincus; species Trachyrincus murrayi. The sequence goes on along the minus strand of OOFB01017789.1, from coordinate 17,150 downwards.
TTGAGAATTAGGATGTAATGGGTATTAAGAAAAGGCAAATGGCCACATAACGATTCATTTAAATATAAATACATTGTTTGGACAGTCGTTGTGATAATTATTCATGGCACAGTGTGAAATATAATTTATTTAATCCAAATCAGAGTCGATACGCATTCTACGTCTTGCTAAAATGTGATTCCTTAAGATATTGAGGCTGCTGCTTTAATCTACGCAGAGAATTTCTGGTTACATGTACATTGGCAAGTGTGTGTGTGTATTCTCCCTACCTTGGAGGCGATGATGAAGAGGGTGGTCTCTGGGTTGAGTTGAGCCAGGGCCTTGGCGAGGTGTGTGCCATCGATGTTGGACACAAACCACACGCTGGGCCCCCCCACGGAGTAGGGCTTGAGGGCCTCCGTAACCATTAGCGGGCCCTGGGGACAGACAGCGATACAGTACATTTTATTTGTATATGTATTTTCTGGGCTCCTCCCACCACAAGAAACAGGTAGTAGATGAGTAGAACCGGTTTATTGTGAGGTTGAGAATGTTTAAGCAGGCAGAGCAGGTGGTAAGTGCCGACATCCTGGTAAGTCTGCCCTCCTCTCGAGTGTGTGTGTGTGTGTGGTGTGTGGCACACAACGGCAAGGCCGTTCTGTTATAGAAACCGACCACGGTGGTTCTAGTGTAAATCAGTTTAATCAGTTCTTATCGATTTATCTTTATTATGTTTGCCAATAGGCCGTTGAATTGTACCTCAAACTCTGCCAAAGTTACACTTTGTACTTTGTACAATCCCCATTGACTCATAATCATAGTGACGATACTAGACAAAAAGGTTCAAAAAGTGTGTGTCGCAGTGACGCAATGATGATTCCAGTGACGATTCTCTCGGACCGATCAGTAGCCTGCAGTGTTTTCACGTCACCTTTTGGCATCGCCTTAGCTCGCTTGGAACCTCGACAGACGTGATACCAAAAAAAGTACCAGGTACCAGGTACTACCCACAACTTTTTCCCGATGGAAAATCAAAAAAAGCAAGTAGAGTCAAGTTGAGCCGGCACCATGCAGTGGAAAAACGTCACTATGAAGCTAATTAAAACCAATATAATCGGGGAGCTGTTAGCATGTACAATTTGTTTGTTCAGTCCGCAGAATCAACAGCTAGCTAGCGAGGTAAAATAGAATGATAGATTTTGGGAAAAGTTAGATAATACGCATTACACACAATGATTGTGAGAACATCCTCTTTTACACCATCAACTCTTATAACTTGTGAAAGTGTTGTTTGTTGGTGAGCATGTCGAATGGGCGTTGGTTGGCCAACATTCTACAGTTGGGTGTAGGTTAGGTTCACAATCCTCAAATCAGATTTTTCTAGCTCATTTCTGATTTTCTATTTAGTTTTTTGATTCCATTGACGGTTGCACAGGCAAAGTGGCCCAATGAAATATGGTCTTTTCAGAACTTATCAGTGGCCCGATTGGAAAAGATCCGATTTTGCGTCAGCCTGTAAGGTGACCATGGCCATATTCACAACAAGACATCATGACATTGTGAAGGGTTCAGATGGTGCGTTACTCACCAGGTCAGAGCCTCCGATGCCGATGTTGACCACATCCGTGATGGCCTTTCCACTGAAGCCCTTCCAGTCGCCACTGCGCACTTTCTGTAAACAATCACAACCCAAAAGGTCCCAACCTCTTAAACCTGTAATGAAGTTGTATTCAGACCCAACAGGACTGAGACTAGACTTGCAATTTTTCCATTCTACTTTATAAATATCACAACCTGTCACAAATAAAGTGATACAACCAATAATAACAAGTGAGCACAGGAAAGACTGATGCACTACTTGGGAGACAGACACCCAAGAATAGCACCTGCTCAAAACGTGCACATGCACCCGCACCTTGAGCAACACATCACCTTCACACTGTAAACACACACACTGCCCATGTTTTGAGTCTACCCTCTGAGTCCACAGGTTAGCAGGTCAGAGGCCTATGGCAGGAGAGCACAAAACACTACTACAGCCCACACCAACATGTAGCATGCCACACACACACACACTAGACTCACATGACAGAAGGCCTTCATCTTGTTCAGCACCCCGTTGACCTCTGGCATGACGTCTTTGCCGTCTACGCAGATGGGCGTGTTGGAGCGGTTACGCAGGGCAACATGGAGCACAGCGCGACCCTACACACACACACACACAAACGAGAGAGAGAGAGAGAGAGAGAGAGAGAGAGAGAGAGAGAGAGAGAGAGAGAGA